>DWKC01000831.1:0-11385 GCA_018249195.1 Racta chiria
CACATACCTATTTTACACCCCTGTATCCTGTGCCTGGACCCTTTTATAATCCTTGACGCTTTTAGGTTCATGCGTTCACGCTCGGCGTTCTCTGTTAGTCAGTCTCCATTAGTCTTTTATTATCTAGATCGTACGCAGTTGTCGGTGCGTATACGCACAAAGATTAACTAGTACCAAACTTTGTGATTAAAGTATGATTTTTGATGCGCAGCACATTGGCTTATTAAGGACAGTTCCTTAATTTAAAACCATTATTATTTGTATATATACAAGAATTCCCAGTATTATAAGATTTTAAACGTTGCAGCTCCAAGAACTGTTCCCCACGTACAAAGACTGCGTGTACCGTGTTCGTGAGCCGATCGCTTCCGAAGCGATCAACTTCCTCAAGCCCATCCTGACGGAGATCCCTCTGGAGCCGCCCCTAGTGGAGAACACCGAACCTCCCCCGCCTCTGCCTAGGGGTGAGTAGTATTTAGATATGGATGGATGAAAGGAAAAGGAAATGAGGCTTGAGTAACCAACTTGCTATTAGCGTAGCGTGGCAGTTTAGAATGGTTGATCAAATAATTTATTGTTTCAATCTTTAGACTGTAATTCCATGTTCTGTTTTCCAGTATGTTTTTTAGAGTATATACTTTTCTATATAGAAACGTAACAGTTTAATATCATTAATTCTTGTGATCAATAAAATCATAAAATATGAACCCTCTAACGATATCGTGAATTTGATGAACACGACTGGCACCGTCATAGTTCTATTACAATTAATATTAACACGCATAATGGTTTACAATGATTAATAGAACCCGCAATGGTACTATGGTTTATACGAGCGGTCGCCTCGATGGTTATTGGCGAACTTAACACCTTTCAACTTAAAAATATTTTGGAACTACAAATTAAAGTACTACTAGTATAATACACGTATTATATTGTTAATTCTTATTCGTAATTAGATTGTTCTTTCTTGTTCATAATTGGATTGTTAATAGACTGGTAAATATGTCTTGGGGTCATTTTGATCCCACCATACAGACAAGGGTTAATTACAATAATAAAGTGGTAGGAACTTGTTTTGCGAGTTTGTGTATTTATGTTGTTAAACTGTGACAACATTACTATTGTGTAATGTTTTGTGTTCAAGTCGAACATAATTTTTCCCCCTAAGCCCCCCCTCCACCCCCGCCACGGGAGAGTGCAGAGGAGATATCGCGGCGCAAGCGCAAGGAGGACTACAAGCTGCGCGAGCTGCGGATTTTCCTGCGCGATATATGTCGCAAGCTCGCCTCTAACAGGCGGTTTTATAAGTTTACCAAGCCCGTTGACTTGGAAGAGGTATGTTTACTTTTTTAAAGAAATTTTATTTCTGTGTGTGCATATGTCTGCGTCTCTGCGTGCGTGCGTGCGCGTGTGTATGTTCTTCGGTTACTAAATACCGTAGAGGTATATACTAACTGACTGACATGTTGTATTATCTTGTAAGTTGATCCTTCGAGCCGTTTTTAAATTTTTGTTTTACAACCGGAGTATGCTGCAATTGTTATTTATAATAATTAAAAACGTATTTCTCTTCACTTTAATTTATAACTTTGTGATTAAAGTTTATTCAAATGTATTATAGTCAGAATGACAATCTCATACTATATTTTCTGAAACTCTTATGTTTCCACTCTCTATTCGATTTCTATTTAAAACTACTATTGACAGGTGACAGACTATCTGGACATAGTAAAGCAGCCGATGGACCTGGAGACCATAATGACGAAGGTTGATATGCACAAGTACAACTGCGCTAAGGAGTTCCTGGACGACGTCGATCTTATATGTGCTAACGCGCTGGAGTATAACCCGGACAGGTGAGGACATATTGTCGTGTATAGAGTTAGTCATAATAATTACTTGTAGATGGAGAAAAGCTTATGTAAGGGAAAAGCATTAAATATTATTACTGTTGTCCATACGGTGGGGCGGGCACTGGAAAAAAGGAATGAATCACTGACCTGGCTGCGGAAATATCTTTTTTGTTCCACCTTAGCAACGTCCTAGTTCGTAATTCCGTTATAGCGCGCACCTCTCGTGCCGTCCGCCCTTCACCATTGGGTTACACATTATAACAGCGGGCGGTCTGCTGAGTGCAACCTTTTTCGCCAACTTTATATTTAGTGTTATCTTTATTGTCTTTTTATTAGCTTTTGTATAGGCTGTAAATTATTTGTGTATTAGTTTTTAATGTCATGATGTTTTGGCGAAATAAATATTTTTCTTTCTTATTTTCTTTCTTTCTTTCAATAATTTGTTCGTGTACACAACTATCACATCATTATACATACACTGCGAAAACAGTAGCGGTTCAACAGCGATTGTGGGAGGAATCTAGTCCTTGTAATAACAACGGCGGAGGGCGGACTCCTTCGAACGGGAGTGCGGTGCGGTTTGGATTGACTGCACTGGCTCTGCACTTTGGTTAGTTATCTTGCTAAGTTAGGGGGGAAAAGAGAGAATCTATCGTGTATGTGTATTCATTTTATGAGAAACGTTAATTTGCGGGTTCTGACTTGTATTTGTAAATCAAAGAAATAAGTGGGTTGTTGAGCTATAAAATTTGGCACGATTTACATTTTATACAAACTCGTACACGGAGGCTCTACGATCTACGCAAGCCAACCCCTTACGATAGAAAGAGCCGACGCACGGCTGTTATCCATCCCCTCTTTGCAAATCGTTTCCGTTGTCGTTGTTTGTCTGTTTGTTCCCGCCGGTACGAACGAAACGCTTTGCTTCAATCTTCATTAAACGTACCCCAAAGAACTAATGTAAGTTTCCTGTCGGTGTTCCTATTCGATTATAATGTAAATGACTAGAGTAAACAGGCTGTTCCTAAGTTAGTACGCTTCCCTCTAAAATGACATCGTCACTTACCATCAGGTAAGATTGTAGTAAAACATTATTACGGTTTACAGAACGTCGTCTGACAAGCAGATCCGTCACGAGGCGTGCTCGTTACGTGACCACGCGCACGCGCTCATCGACGTCGAGATGGACAGCGATTTCGAGCTCGAGTGTCAGCACATCGCCGAGCGACGTCGCGACGAGGGCGCCGCTGACAACGACCTGCCCGACTTTATATATACCGCTTCTAATTTGCGTGAGTGCTTTAAATATTGATATAATGCCAAATTTCCAAGGAAATTACAAAATGATAGACACTCGCCAAACTTTATGACCTCTCTAATCTACGCTCAGGTTTCATGCTATTCTCAACTACCTATACTCATCTACGCTCAACCTCAAGCTTGGTTGGACGTGCTACGCCAATCTGCTTGCCTGATTGCCGTACAGTCAGTTCATTCGCTATGTTAATTTAGTAGATAGGTATCCGAAATTGTACGAACTGCGCTGTAACTTGCACGTTGATTAGAGTTGCCAAAAAGTTTGGCGCAAAAACCTATAAGCTATTTGCTTCGCCAAAAAAATCTACTCGTACTGTATAATATTTAAAACTTTTCGAAAATATCAAACATATATTTTTTACAATATATTCTTAAATATTATTTGATCCCCGGGTGTTAAAAATAATTAAAATGCCGAAGTTATTTTAAATTAAATTACATACTGTAAATATTTCAACATTCCTATTATTTTTGTATACAAATTCTGCGATGATTATTTAACAGCAGAAGGTTTGGACGCGTCGACGAACGATAGTAAATCTGCGCGGACACCTCAGAACGGGGACAAGAGCGAGTGTAATTCGGCCAAGCGAAAGCGGCGGCGGATCAACGCCTGGTCGAAGGGGCTCGTCGTGAAGCGGCAGAAGACTTCGCAGAAGGTTAATATTGTATAGTGCTATTTAATTGATATTGAAAATTATATTTTACCTGTTGTTTATCTAAGCATCTTAAGAGGTTCAGTCGCGCGCGCACCTTCAGTTCCGCGACCATAATATATATATATATATATAGAGCATAATAGTCTCGTTATACTTACAGGTTGTCTCTATTTCATAATTTAAAAGTTGATTAATATGATCTTTATTAGTTATTTTTGCAAATCTCGCGTATTGTGTTATCGGAAAGTTGTTACCGATAAAGTTTTTAAAATGTTAAACGTGTAACGGTTGTTTATAAGAAAACCGTGATCTTGTCATCCACTGGTGTACACGTTTATTCAAGATGAGAAAAACGGATCATTGTACGTTTGTTTATCAGAGCTTCAAAGAGTCGTCGCTAGTGGTGACGGACGAGGAATCGAAAGAGAACAAACCGCTGTCGATGGTGACGTCGACGCCGTACGCGCACAACGGCGACGCGACCACCACTGACGACGACGACGACGCGCCGCTGCGGCGACCGGACGACGACGCGTTGTGTACTGCGCATAATAATCATCTCACTGACAGGTGCGTAGGTGTTGTGACCTTTCCGACTCCGGCGCATCTCGATAACAATAGAAAGTAATTGTGTCTCGAGTATCATAAGATGCTTAGGATAACATTGAAAGATTCATGAGTGCCTGAATACATAATTATTATTACTCACGTGAGTAATGATAATTGTTCACTAGATTTTTTTGTTATTAGTTACAATACTACAAGTTTTGACACCTGAGTTATTCCATCGCGGATTAGCAGTGGAATTAGTGGCAAACTCAGACGTTACGAGTTTTGACATTTTATAATGTTATATATAAAAATGAATCGCTGTTCATGGTTCATTAGTCTCGCTAAAACTCAGCAATGACTGGATTGATTTGAATTATTCATTTGTGTGCTCGGGGTAGTTCAGGCTATTTTTAAAAGTATAGAAAAAAAATTCTTTAAGTATCTTATGTGGACCTTTAGGAGATCAGCCGAACTGTAATAGATATCGAATTGCCCCCGCAGCAGAAGTTACTCGATGTTATGAGCATTTACCAAGGGTACCATTTGTTTTCTAATTTTGATAGGTTGCAAAACGTCGTCTGTCGAGATAACTAGTTTTTAATAAATATTTGTATAATAATATGTGAGCTAAAATAAAAGTTTATTAACACCTTATTGTACGACGTTTAGGGCACATAAATGAATTTTAATTTGAATAGGTCGACTTCGCCTAAATATTATCACCAAATGATAAATAAGTAACAATAAAAGTAAGTATCAGAACAGTATAACAGAATAGTAAGTATCGGAAGCTCAAAAATGCTGAAGAAATATTTGTTGTTATCGGTCACCCTTCCTCCTACCAAGTTTTAAGACATGTCATTTATGAAAATAGTTTTATTTCAGCTGTAGCAGATCGTCGGAAAAGACACCAACGAAAACATCACCAAAGAAAAGAAATTCAGGTCACGATGCAAGTGGAGGTAATTATCATCTATCTCTATTACTTCCAGAACAAACGTAGTTTTAAAGCAAATTTAAAAATTTTACAAATAGTTTTTGAACATTAAAATTATTTCATTAAAATGCTATATTTCAACTTAATGAAGACAAAGAACGCGATAGTTTTCTAAATGCTTAAATGTATTCAATTGCTTTGATATTGATTGATTTGACCGTATATTCATCGTATAGGATATCGTTTGGTAATAAATTTACACGTGTTGCCTTTGCGGTGATTTAATTCGTCCTCTTGTATCTACTAAACATTTAAACACTATCTAATCAACAACTAACGAACAAACAAACATCTGTTCCAGAATCGGAGAAAGTACTGATAAATAAGACTGAGTTAGATAACATTCTGTATAAAAACGCGAAGGCGCTGCGCGGGATCGGGTTGGAGGCCCTCCTAGACCTCCACACACAGCTCACTACTGCCGTACTGGCGTACGGGGGCAAGCAAGACCGGACCAGGCTTCCCCACGATCTGCAGGCCATTGTACACAGGTGATTACTATTTTTTAAAGTGTATCGTTGTTACTCTTGTATTGCAGCAATCTGTCGGAGTGACTTCGTGTAATGCAAGGGAAATGTGTTACAGGACGTCGGAGAAGCGCGAGTTATATGGAATTGCAATGAGCTTGCGTTATTTGAAATGTAACTTGCTTTATTGATGGGCGATGTCGATACTTCTATGGCATCATTCAGGTCCATGAAGTCACTGTATGACGTATAGTGCAATGTCGCCATATTTACAAACAACTGTATAACATGTAAATTACAAAATGGTGTTAAAGGTACATACTCTTGTTTGGGGCTAGCATTGCATTGGCTATTCCCCTGGTTTTTCTTATGTCCTTAGCTACGGTGACCACTTACCATCAGGTGACTCGTCTGGCGTTCAGTCTACAGTCAGTCCTTCAATCTATAGTCAGTTCTTCAGTCTATAGTCCTCCCTTCAGTCTATAGTCATCCCTGCAGTTTATAGTCAATCCTTCAGTCTATAGTCATTCCTCCAGTTCATAGTCAGTCCTTCAGTCTATAGTCCTCCCTTCAGTCTATAGTCAGTCCTTCAGTCTATAGTCCTCCCTTCAGTCCATAGTCATCCCTTCAGTTTATAGTCACTCCTTCAGTCTATAGTCATCCCTTCAGTTTATTGTCCGTCCTTCAGTCTAATCAGCTCTTCAGTATATAAAAAATATGATATTAATAAAAAAAAAATCATCATTACAGGTATCTTCAGATAGCAAAGAAATGATAGGAAATGCGCTGCTTGAAAGGAGTTTACGTTCAGAGATTTGTAAAGAAGGTTGTTCACGATAGGTATAAAGTTATCTTTGTTTTTGAAGGATCGTTTTATCTAAATTCTATTGTATAAATACAGTAGATTCAGCTACTGCTGTGATGTTATTTTTTTGCCAAATCAAAGCCATTGCCACTGAGCACAGCTCTCTCTCCGTTACTGAGGAGGCCTGGAGCGTACTCCACACTGCTTCAGGATGTGGAGATGTTAGTGGCCAACCCAACTGTCTGAAGTTTTAAGCCGCTCAAAGCACTGCTATCTAATAATAACAACGACTGCTTTACGTGCCCTCCGAAGAACAAAAGCACACGTGAATTTTTTTGTCACTGGCTTATTCAAAATTTGTTCTAGGTTATATATAAAAAAAAAATTGAATTCCTAATTATTTTTAAGCGGCGAATTCAATTTTATCGATTGATCGAGACATTAGTTAGTTCTTGTATATGTCGCGTGGTGGCGCTCACAACGAATGACCATACGATTCAAATAATAATTTGATTGCCAGGATTTATCTACTGTATTTATATTGTAGAAACAAGTGAATACTTTGATTTTAATGGAAGTATAATGATTAGTGTAATTACGCTTGTTTTAGTGCAAAATTTTGATTGTAAAATCTTAATGCTTGTCATCGTATTAACTTAAGTATCAATCTAGTATCCTTACATGTTCTTGAAAAAAATAAATGTCTTCTAAAATTATTGTTGGAGACTTATCTGTCACTATTCTATTAATTTATGTATTGATACACATACTAGTTTTATAATTTCATATAGTGTAATAATTATGAATAAATATAATTGACTGAATTCTGAAATCGGAAAGTGGATCACTTTAACATAAAAACATCAGTTTCAAAAGATTCGAACCTATCGTGACCTGATTTCAAATTCATTTTCAGTTGTATTAACCTAAGTGTAAATTTGTAAAACCGAACTGAAAATAGCATATGTCTAAGTAATAGTTATAATTATAACGACACCATATCCCACTAGACCCTTAATACATGGGCCTTAATAATGTGGGGATTCAGCTGGCCCCCATTGAATCCGGATAATCCTTACTTATCGGTAATAATAATAATATTTAATATTACAATAGTGACTGTCCGTTTGTTATGCTTTCACGCCTAAACCATTGAATCGAATTTGATGAAATTTGGTACAGAGATGGACTGGAGCTTTAGAAAGGACATAGGCTACCTTTTATCGCGAAAAAAGGAGTTAAAGGGGTTGATATAGGGGCTGAAGGTTTGTATGTTAAGTTCGTCATCGTCAAAGATAAAAGTATGAGTACCTTGTATTTCTATATAATTATATATCTTATTATAATTAATTCAGAAATAATATAAATTTTGAAAAAATAAAAATATATTGCGTAAAACATTTTGGGGTACTTTTTCAAAACAGTCATCGTGGCCAATTCAGTTAAGGCGCAATGCTAAGAAAGGCGTGGAAGCGTCACAAAACCGCAGTGTTTAGTCGAGTTGCTTCATTTCATAAATCATAACTATTGGTTGATACATCGCGGTGTCTAATTTAAGGTTGATTGGTTTTATGTTTTGGCAGACAGAGTACGCCCTGGATAAGAGCTCTAGTAGGATATGTAGTCGTTATTTCCTGTTTGTTAATATTTGATATAATTAACTTTCCAGTTTCCAAAGCCGTCCAAAGTTTCGTGTGTTTAATACTATCTTGTACTCTATTGACCTTACTGGGCCCTAATTAATATACCGATATCCGCCTAACAGCAAAAACAAGTCGATTTTCGAATGGCAATTTCGGCTCATGAGTTACATTCTCAAATCTCAAAGTTTAATGTGCCAAAGCGATTTCATCTTCGGTTTCGAAACGCCTTGGCAGATTCACTCTTCAGACTGCATTCATAGATATACGATTTATTAAAAAGGGCCCTTAGCTGGCTTGAGCCAGTTCGAACGCACATTATAAGTATTGAATATAATGCCATTACATCACAAATTACGAGAATACATTGCGGATATTCAATTTTTAACATTATTTATTCATATAACTTATGCGTCATACATTTTAAATGAACACACAAAATTATTTATTTATTTTAGACGCAGGCGTCTGCAGCATCTTGTCTTGGCTGTTCATTGTGTGACATTACGTTTCTTTAGACAAATTGATAGTCCAAATCGATAATCAATGCACATCGAAATGTTATTCAGTTTGATGCAAACTTATGAAGGAGTTCGAGTCGAATCTTGTCTGCTATTAAAATTGTCCAAAGTTATGTTATTGCAAACGGCACGTTTAGTTAGTGACATCACATCGCGAGATGAAAAGCCTACCTATACATAAAAAAGACAAACCGATCGTCTCTATTACACGCACGTAAGTAAACAGATGCAAGAAGTGTATGCTTTCACACAAAAATAATGAAGTTTAGTAGAGGGCGTGCATTTTCAGATCAAACCACCCATACCTTGTTTCTTGACAACGATATCTAAATTTATCTTTTTTTGCAAACGGTACGTTTAGTTATTGACAGCATATTGCGCGTGACACGTACATAATGTTGGTATTTGTTATGTTTTTTGCAGATTAAAAATCAAAAATCAAAATTAACATCATTTATTTCATGTAGATATATATTATCAATACACCTATGAACGTCAAATATTTAGAATCTACCACCTCGACTCACACCCCACTCATTATCATCACGTGGTTGGCATTCTATCTTTTAGTTAAATTGTCCACGCGTCTTCTAATAACTGTTTACAGGGGTTAGACATTACATTTGAAAATAATAATGTAATTAAATAAATAAATTATTTATTTATAAATATATTAGGACAACTCACACGCGGCCATCTGACCCCAAACTAAGCGTAAACTATACTATGGTAATCAGACAACTGACAAACATACATATATATTTTTTAAATACATATTTATATAGATATTTTTAACACCCAGACACACGGAACAAACATTCCTGTTCATCACAGAAAAGTTAGTTCTGTATGCGAATCTAACCCCCGGCTCAACAGTCAGGTTCACTAACCACTAGACCAACAGGCTTGTCAAATTGTAATTTAGCACAGCTATAAAAGATTCGTATTTGAAACTGATAAATAATGGTAATAATTCCAGATGTCTTCTTGTACCTAGGCAACGCACACTTATAGAACAATATATCGACTTTCAATCTATTGACGAAACATCGTGTAACATAAATGACGAATTTTTAAAACTCTGGTAAACGAAGATATAGCTATGATTTTCATAATTTAATTTTTTAAAATGATTTACATTTGCTATTTCATTCATTACTTGTTATAAGCAAATTGAGTGTAATATCAATAAATGTTGTTGGTGTGGTTATTTATATAACGTAATTTATTTGCCTATAATTACTATAAGCAGCCTTTATTTAATATAAATTAAAATAGGTATACCTAGATTGTCTTGCAATTTCGCCAATTACAAAACGGCTTTGAATCTCGCACCTACGACAAACTGCTAGTGCGATGTGTAGGTGTCTGTTGTCAACCGACAAAAATATGCATTGAGACTGAAATATGCAGTGTGGTGCGCAGTTGTCTGGTTTCAGCCAACAAATGACGCACTGTGGACACAGCGAAGTGCGCAGTTGTCAGCTGTACTGTGCAAAGGCTCAGTGCGTTGCGCAGTTGCCTGTTGTGCAACGTGCGTGGTTGCGCTTTGAAATTATGCATAGTTTAGATTTTAAATGTCCCCTGTTCTTGGTTGTTAAAGGGACAAAAATATTCTCGAGTATTATACGAAATAAGTGCTGAGTGTGTTACACATTGATCAAGACATTTCGGCTCGTTACGTAGGAGTGTTAAAAGTTTGTGTAATATTTTTGTAAGGATCATCTTATAACTTAATTATTTAAAAACTTGCTAACCTTTAGAATAAAATTACTAAAAATTATTTAATAAAGCATTTAGAAGTACATAAATAATTTTAAAGGACCGGGAAATCAATCTATTATTTTCATGTAGGTAAATTGGCTATATTCGTATTTTCTTAAAAAGCTGGGCTGGATAAGTTCTATGAACTGCAAGCCCTTATATAAATTGTACTCCTTATATTATTCTCTTTCAAACGAATAATAGAATCCCAGATCTATATCAAGTATTGAATAACAGCGAGGAATGATGTTGATATAGTACTAGGTAGATTTTGCACAAACATTCTAGAAGTGGACTGTCGACTTTCTAGTGAGGTTTTGTATGAATTGATAGAACTACCGAGTTATGCATAGAATAACGCAAGTTTTAACTATTCTATTCGTTACGCTTGATGTTTCTAGAAGGTTTTCTTTCTAATCGAATCGGACCTAATATTGGTATATTTTAAGCAACACATTTCCACATATTTCTGTGTACTTAAGTACCTATCATTAAGGTTTATTCTTATGTAAGTAACGTATGATCAGTTATTCTAATATATCTTTCTAATTTAACACATTCGCTTTTTAAATGGCATTAATGATACACTGGCCTACATGAAGCTGTATGATAATGCTTTCATAATCTATTTTGAACTACCCGCTAGTGTAGAGTAGAATATCTCATACTAATACTTTATTTGGAACTAATTTAATAGTATATCTAGTGTTTATTTCCGTCTTCGCTATTATCCAGCCAAAATATAAATGCATACTCGTAAAGATTTGATCTTATATCTTAGGAAAATAACAATACTTTCTGGGATTA
>DWKC01000832.1:0-11384 GCA_018249195.1 Racta chiria
ATTGGTAGACTTCACACACCATTGAGGACTTTTATAAGTCTCGGGAGTGCAGGTTTCCTCACGATGTTTTCCTTCACCGTAGCAAGTGATAATCAATTTCTGATACGCACGTAACTTTGAAAAATAGAGGTGCGCGCAGCAGGGTTTGAACCCGGGACCTCACGAGAGACCAATGTTTAAACCGTTAAGCTATCACTGCTTCTCGCACTTTGTCAGTATTATTATAGACTTACTACGATCACTCATATATAAATATTACAAATAACAGATGGCGCTATGTCATATAGCATAGTGAGTCTAACTAACTAAGAGATGGTGCTATATGGTATAGGGTAGTAGGTAATTATGTATCAAGTGTATGTAAGTATGTACATGTTTTTTTTCATTGTATATAACTTTTACGTTTTAAATTGATCTTCAATTTCAGTCTGTGTACATTGGTGGTTTTCAATTTCGATAAATGTCAAATTTTCAATACGATAAACCTTAATGACGGTAAAATTTAAAGCACAAAGTCGTTAGTTATTACAAAAACATCTACTAAACTATTTTTTCAATCCAAAAATATCGTATTAACCATCGTTTCTAACTTGCAATGAACGCTATAGTTAAACTGATTCATTGTTATTGCAACCAAGTCTGACTGACGGCGTTTGCGATGAATTATTGATGTTAAGATTCTACGTGATCCTTCCCTTCCATGGATTACTATAACGTGGTACAAAATGGCCCAATCCAACCATCAGTTACAAATAACAACCATTTATCTACAATTCTATTTCTAAAATCGAACAATGTTTTTGTCTACTGTCCATTTCGATGTATTTGAGACCATTTGCTAAAAATGATTTATTGAAGTCCTCCTATTCGTGTACCGTGTTGTTTTCTGGAATGGATGTCAGATCTATGTAACACGTTCATTTATAGAATCTATAATGATTAGGGCACTAAATCTGGATGGTGTAATGAGAAATGGGAAACTTATATCACATAACATATAGCTTGGAAATAATAGATATCCGCAGTGGCTTCGATCAAATTTGTTACTTAAAAAAATCATAAAACATTGTTATAAAATAAAAATTGACCAAGTGTGCGTCAAACCACGCGGATTGAACCCAATCTCTCTATAACATAGTTGACGTTATAACTCCTTAACCAGTTGAACTAACAGTTAAACAGTTGAATAATACTCATTCTATTCGAAATTCGAAATTCACTATATGTGCATATGTACGTCAATATGTGCATCTAGTGAATATAGTACTATGTTTGCTCCGGATTTCTAAAACCGTATAGTTGTTGGAGGGGGTACACAACCTTTTACAAAAATCACTTCAATGCTTAATATTTCGAAAACGGATCCCTAAATAAAAAAATGGGTTTTCAAGACCCATAATGATTTTAAATGACTAACGATATACTACACTATGAGCAGACAAGCAAAGAAAACGTTTAATCCCCACTTTAGTAGTAGGGGTAATACAATAATATGTAGCTGTCTGAGCATGAAAGATATATGAAAAATCTTATAGGTTTAATTCAAATGCGGATGAAGTCGCGGGCACAGCTGGTAATAAATAAAATTCGACAATAAATAAATAAATAAATAAATAAATAAATAAATAAATAAATAAATAAATAAATGATATATCTTTGGACAACACATACACAGCCATCTGATCCCAAACTAAGTGTTAGCTTGTGCTATGGTGATCAGACAACTGACAAACATACATATATATATTTAAATACATACATACATAAATATATATTATTACACCCAGACACACAGAACAAACATTCCTGTCCATATACATCATTACAATAGAAAATCAAACAAACACATACACACATTCACACCCATACATACTTAAATGAGACCCCCGCCCGCGCCGCGGAGAAGTTAAGACGTGCATAAGTGTGTTCCTTTAGTTGAAATTAAAAAGAAGTGGTCAAAACTGTTAATTCACACCTAAAATTTACATGTATTTAAAGCTTACGTGCTTATCTACAAGACAGTGGTAAAAAATTTTTGAAAAGTGAAGAAGTGTGTGCGAATAATCGTTTGTAAACTAAAAAGTTTTTAAGTGACCGTTGTGTGATAAGTGGCAGAGCCAGCGTTCGAACCGTGATGACTCACGCACATTCATAAGCCGGTGCTGAGAATCAACTATCTTTAAAACGTAGTTAAAAATTTTACTGGTATAACTACGAGACTCGTTGGTGTATTGCACTGGGCACGTTGTAGAAGTTACGAACTGCACGAAAAGCCCGGGTTCGAATCTCGGCTTGCGGTCACGTATATTTTTTTCTTTTTTTATTATTATTTTTTCTTTTTTTATAACTAGTAAGAAGATTAATTAAGGGAAAGAAAAGGAAAAAGAAGGAAGAAAGAGAGAGAAAAGGAAGAAGGAAAAAAAAAAAAAAAAATATCAAAAAGAATATATTTTTTACAACATTAAGATGAGCGGGCCATACAAATGTGCTGGATGCAGAAATCCGTTAGCAAGAAGGGATTTTTTACAATGCTCTACTTGCAAGGCCAGATATGATGCCGAGTGTGCAGGAATTAATATTAAATCCTTCAATCAATCGGACCGTAAAGATCACTGGAAATGCCCAGAATGCACCAGTAAAAAACCGAAAAAAGGTAATGTAAACACACCCGTACGCAGTGCAGTAATAGATGAAATGGCAGAAAGAGGGCCAAGCCACGGTACGGGCCTCGAAGGCACAAACATGGTCGAAGATATAGGTACACTACAGTCAAACTTAGCTGGAACACCCACAACGAATGACGCCAGTAGCCCACATACCGATAGTAGAAACATTAAGTACATCCATGACTCCACGTTAGATGACCTAAAAATATACATGAGGGAATTACTGCTTTTACAAACAGATAGTATAAAAGATGCTATTGTTGGTCTAACTAACGCTATTCAAGCCCAAAACACTCGAATCGAGCAACTAGAAGCCAGAATAATTGCTCTGGAGAGTAAGCCGGTAGAAGAACATCAGCCGAGAACTTCGGCAATTGAAAGTGCCATTAAGCAACTTCAAGCAGAGAACGCGGAGCGAGACCAAGCTTTCTTGTCAAATGATTTGGAGATAGTGGGTTGTGTGGAGGTAGCGAATGAAAACTGCACTCATCTAGCAACGACTATCGCGAATAAGATTGGCGTGGACCTGGACGAAAAGGATATAGTGAGCGCGAGCCGTGTGGGTCCAGAGCGGCCAGCAGGACCGAGTGGTGGAGTGGTGCGTCCGCGACCTCTTGTCCTGCGGTTGACGCGACGAGCCACAAGGGACGCGCTATTGCAAGCTGCCCGCACTCGACGAAACCTAAGCTCCGAAGGCCTCAAACTTCCTGAACCGGTTAGGCCTCTTTACATAAATGAGCGCCTCACAAAATACAACCGCTTCTTATTTCAAAAAGCGCGAGCCCTGGCACGAGAACTACAATTCAAATACGTGTGGACGCGTGAAGGCAAAATCTTTGCGCGCCAGGAAGACGGCAAAACGCGACATCGTATCAGCACTGAAATGGACTTAATGAGGGTTTTTGGGAAAGTCTAATATTTGAACTCTTGCATTTCTCTATCGATACTTGTATTGAATATGCTGTTTTTATTGCTATTTTTGACTGGTTTTTCTGGGTTGTTTCACTTTTTGTTTTAATTAAAATTACAACTTGTTATAAAATAATTAATGAAGGAACTCTTGCTTCGCAAATATGTTTGTTAAATCGCTACACACCTACAAACACATACACTACTTTACAGATACATACATACTGTTCTTTTCTTACTTTTATATTATTACCATTAATATAATGGCCAGCGCAAAGAAAAAATGTTTGAAACTGGGATTATTAAACGTTCGCTCTTTAAATACCGGGAAAGACGAATTTTTCGCAACTGTAGTAGAACATAAGCCAGACATAATAGCCATAAACGAGACTTGGTTAAAATCAGGAGAGGAGGATCTTGCACCCGTAATACCTAACTACAAATTCTTACATAGACCTAGACAAGGGAGGAAAGGAGGAGGAGTAGGATTTTATACTAGAGATGAAATCTCAATAAGAGTAAAACGACACCCAATATCCTCGCTTGAACAAATGTGGCTGGAAGTGCGATTGCCAGGCGCCACAATGGCTTTGGGTACTATCTATAGGCCGGAGAGCGTCACTGTGCAAGAAACATTAGATGCCCTCAGTGACTCCTTAAGTCTGATGGCAAACTGTGATCTTAGTTACGTACTAGGTGACTTTAATGTCGATATGACTAACACAGAACACTCTAAGGCAAAAGAAATAGTACAGTTCTGCCACCACCATAGTTTAGAGCAGCTGGTAACAGAACCGACTAGAATTACAAATAACTCCCAAACGATTCTAGATTTAGTGATGACCACTAATAGTTCAAAATGCAAAAAAGTTGAAGTAATACACAACCCCTGCCTAAGCGACCATGCATTAATTTTGATAGATTTGGATGTTAGAAAGCCCAAGTTTAAGAAACAAGTAAAGTTCCGAAGAACACTTTACAATATCAATTTAGATGCACTTTCCAATGACCTGAGATTAGTTCCATGGGACACTATAAGTACAGAAGGGAATCTCAATGAAATGGTGGCACAGTTTAATGATTATATTATTAAAGTTTTCGACATTCATGCCCCAATGCGTAGAATAGTCATTAGAGATAATCCCAAGCCGTGGATCACTGATATGGTTAAATTTATAATGAGTCTGAGGGATGAAGCGCTGAAAAAGGCACAAAAAGAAAAAAACGATAGCTCAATACAGTACTACCGAACTCTCAAAAACTTTGTAACTGCTACCACTGAACGAGAACGAAAAAGTTATATCAATTATTCTCTAAATCGAAACTTAAAAAATCCTACTTTATTGTGGAAAAATATTAAGAGCTCGACGCAGTCACGTAAATCTCACATTAATATAATTCCAGACCATTTGAATGACCCTGATAAAATTAATACCCATTTTTTGGACCTACCGCCACCTAATAAATTTGTCTTAGGTCTTAAAAACATTGTTAGTAATTTTAAGTGTGACTATTTTGAACTAAAACCAACTACAGAGGCAGAGGTTAGGAAAATTATTTATAATATTAAAACGAAAGCAACAGGACATGATAATATTAATATCGATATGATTAAACTTACCCTGGACTCGACTCTTCCAATAATTACAAACATAGTAAATAAGTCCATCGAAACAAGTACGTATCCGTTGTGCTGGAGAAAAGCTATAGTCAGGCCTTTACCTAAAAAAACTCCTGTCACAGAATTAAAAGACTTACGCCCTATAGCTATTTTACCAGTGCTGTCGAAGGTACTAGAGAAAGTTGTATTGAATCAAGTATTAAAATATGTGGAGAGACAAAATATTATACCAAAATACCAGTCAGGTTTTCGCAAAGGCTATGGCACAGAAACTGCTCTTCTCAACGTCACAGATGACCTAACTGAGGCTTCAGATATGGGACTTAGTAGCATCATGGTCCTACTCGATTACTCACGCGCATTCGACTGTCTGCAACCGGAACTTCTTCTACTTAAGCTAAAACATTATGGTTTTTCAGAAAAAACTTGCAAGTGGTTTCATGCATTCCTAAGTAACAGACAACAAATGGTAGTTGTAGATGACAAAGATGGTGCCAAAAGTTCTTCTCCAGCAGTACTTCAGCAAGGAATTCCGCAGGGGTCACTGCTGAGTCCACTCTTGTTTGCTATCTTTACCGCAGACTTGCCTGAACATATAAGATATTGCAAGTATCATCTGTATGCAGATGACACTCAGCTGTATTACTCTTTTAAGCATAAAAACATAAAAGAAGCTTTCAGAATGATCAATGAAGATCTCCAGAATATATTTGCTTGGTCACAAGATAACTCCCTAGCACTCAATGCATCCAAGTCACAATACATTGTTATAGGAACAAAGACTCAAATTAAAAACGTTACAGACTACCAAGGTTCGTTAAAAATAAACAATGTTGATTTGGAAAGAGTAACATCAGCTCGAAACTTAGGTCTCATTTTGGATGGGGAACAAAAGTTTACAGAGCACATAAGTAACAAAATAAGAACAGCTTTTTATAAACTCAAAACGCTCTACGAAATCAGGCCCTATATTAAAGAAGATCTTCGGGTATTGCTGTGCGAGGCTTTAGTGCTGGCGCACTTTAATTACTGCAGCCCTATCTTTGGACCTAGACTGAACACCAATACCGAAAGAGCTATACAAAGAGTTCAAAATGCATGTGTTCGCTATTGTTTTAATGTTCCTAGAAAACAACATATTACTCCCTACCTAAATAATAAGGGTATTCTAAACATGTCTGCTAGGAGAGAGCTTCAGTTTGCTTGTACAGTGCATAGAGTAATATGGAACAAAAAACCGGAATATCTGTTTGAAAAGCTTGTTTGGATAAAGGATATTTCTAATCGAAGCGTTCGTTCGAACTCGCTTACTCTTTTAGTTAAGCCTGCACACAAAACAAGTAGATACCGAGCGTGTTTTAGGTTTGCTGCAGCAAGCATTTGGAACGACCTACCACCACCTTTAAGAAATAAAATAAGCCTGGATACATTTAAAGCAAAATACAAATCCGCTTTACTCAGAAAGCAACTTGCTGCAGAGAATCTAAAACACGCCTACTGGAAGTGCTTAAAATTAAAGGAGTACTTCTAAAGGAGAATCTGATTATCCCAGTAACGCACAGTAATACGTACAAACACACACACACATACACACACACAGACACACACACACACACATATTTACACATACGCACACACACAGAGAGAGAGAGAGACAGACATACAAACACAGTAGGGTAGCGGTGATCGGGGCATGTTCATTTAACTCCCAAACGATGCCTAAGGGAGAGGGAGAGTCTGAAAAACAGCGCTGCACAAGGTCCCTCGTGCCAGCACAAGCTGAGACTGTCCCTTTGCCCACATTAATATGTTTAAGTTTAAGTTTTCAATGTAATTTTTTATTCCTTTGGTTTTTTTTTATTGTTTTGATTCTGATTTGGTGTGGCATTAAAACATTTATTATTATTATTATTATTATTAGATTGCAGTGTTGGAGAACCAGTTCCTCGTATTTTTAGAAGAAGCCCGACATCCCGTCCTTTAGTCATCCTGCTTTCCTCTCTTCTTCTGTCATCCGTTCTGTAGCGAGCGATCTTTTGTTGATGTGCCTGGGGTCAGTTAGTGTTGCATCAACGACGAACTGAAGAACAATAAGAAATATCATTTTGTAGAACGAAACCTCTACGACCATTAAAAGAAAAAAAATGTAAAAATAAAAACAAACTTGCAGTTGCAGAGGCGTCAAGGTCAAAAAGAAGTCGCACTCAGATAATGGCGGGGTGTAACCCACGGCCTCTAACTGCTTCCCTTCCTTCTTACATCCATCCATCCAGCTTGGTGTTGCTAATGTCTATGAGATCACTGGCCATTAAGTGACCCGCTTTTTCGTATAAACAGGCTTATTACATAAAAAACTGTTTTTGAACTAAGTATGTAAAACATCATCGTTTCAAATATCCGGAAACACAAAAGACGCTAGTAGGTATAATAAAACCATAATATGCACTTTCGTAGCAGCTACCCATAGCGCCATCTATTTACGACCCACTAACAACTTTAATATCTTTGTTGCAGGTACGAAAGCTGCGCTTTATAGAGGAGAGGGCGATAACAGACAATCTCCTGTATTGGAAAATAATTATTGGTGAATACTTAATTATTATGCACGGATTAATTAATTTTCATTTAAATAAGGCGAAAGTTTCTCAATAAAAGTGATATTTTGCGATTCATTTCAGTTTTCGTGAGTAACGTTACATTTAAACGACCCTTTCTAGTTGATCCTGCCTGAGAAGGACTCCCGGGTTAATTTTCCGACCGAGGCAGCCATTTAAAATTAGATGAATGTATGTCGTCGGGTATAAGTGTTATTTGTATTGTTTGTACCACCCGCGACACAGAGAATCATTGTACGAAGGTATGAGTGTGTGAGTATGATGTATGAACATGAAGTATGAAGTTTGTGTGTAAGTATGATGAGGGTATTATTTGATGATGATGATGAGGTAATTATTATTATAAAAGAAAGATTGACTTTTTAGATAGTAGAAAATGCGGTATGCTTGTTTGTCAACTATTAACATTTTAAAATATTCTTTAAGCATTTTACAAGTAAACCACAAATGTGTTATCAGTAAAAAATCACAATCAAATCATTTATTTCATCTTAGGAACTAAAAGCTCACATAACGAAAGTCAAGAAGTTAACAACACCAATACCCTACCTATGTACATTAATGATGAAATTAAGATCAATAAATTATAACAAAAAGAAAAGTCTGTGATAGAGACTAAGGTCTCGATAGACAGTACCTAACTATCATCAGCTTTATAAAACGACATATACTTAAGATTATGTACGCTAGTGTAGGCCGGATGAAAAAAAAGCCGGCGGAAAAATACTCCTGGTACTCTAAAACAAAAATTTTCTATCATCATCATATCATATCATACATATAATAAATCTGTAGCTGATCGCTGTCTGTACATGGAAGTTAAATGGAAGACACTTATAAGGGGAGTTTGTAGTGAGGAATAGAACCAAAAACAATCATTTTTAGTACTGTTGTCTGTTGGTCTGTTTATCTGTTTCTCTGTGTGTCTGTTTGTCTGTGCCTTTGTTCGCACGAATCTCAAAAACGGCTGATACGACGTTAATGCGGTTATCACTGATGTATTTAGCTACACTAGGACTGACACTTAGGGGTCACTATTCAGTATTACTATTTTTATAACGAAATAGTTTTAATAAGAAAACACAAATAATAAATATATGACAATTTAAAGAATTAGTCTATACAAATTCCGCGCGATGTAATCGCGCGCTCAGGTACTTTTTACTGAATTTAATGCGAAGGCTTAAGAAAGCTTAGTTAAATAGATAGGTGTTATCTTTATTCAAGTACTTATCTATGTTTCATGTGCTTTTTAGATTCAGGTTATATTTACCGTGACGAACGATTATTTTTATTATCATAACTTTTTCCGCCAAGTTAGTTCAAAGAAAGCTCTATCCCAAACAAACAGACAGATATTTGAATTACAATCTTGGGTTAGAGGAAGAGTTTGGTCTAATAAATAACGTTATATAGGTTGTAAAAATATCATCATTATACATACTCGTATAATAAATCTGTAGCTGATCGCTGTGTGTACATAGAAGATATGTGAAAGGAACTTATAGGGGGGTTTGTAGTATGTAATAGATCACAAAACAACCATTTTTAGATTTTATGTCTGTTTATCTGTTTGTCGAATGAACGAAATATTTTTTTTATTATGAAAGCAGGCAACTGAGCAGATGGGTCACCTGATGGTAAGTGATCACCACCGCCCGTGGACATTAACAACACCGGGCTGTGGTGTTTAACGCGTTGCCTGACCCAAACACGAAGAAAGAAAGAAAACGTAAGAAAATGATAATAAAAAAGATCAGCTAATATAATACTATATTTCCAATTTAATATGTGATAAGGTTAAACAATTTTCTTCCTTTTTCTTCAATTACTTTGGGAAAATTGATGACAATTTTCCATTAACTTCACTTCATATTGTTGTTTGGGAGCAAAAAATATGAATAACGAGCATCGCATCAAAATGTGATTATGCTCTGCTCTGGATTTAGCAGTTGTCGTTATAAAATTGTATTTAGGAAGATTAATTACAAAAAAATACTCGTTTCAATTTATATGCTTAGAATTATCGTTTGTGATAAGCTTTATATAGCAGTGATAGCCTATTGGTTTAAACGTTGGTCTCTCGAACGGAAGATCCCGGGTTCAAATCCTGCTGCGCGCACCGTAAATTTTCAAAATAATGTGCGTGTCAGAAGTTCATTATCACTTGCTACGGTGAACGAAAACATTGTGAGGAAACCTGCACTCCCAAAAGTTCTCAAAAAGTCCTCAAAAGCGTGTGAAGGTCTACCAAAACACACATGGCCAGCATGGTGGACCTGTGCTTCTCACATTGTGAGTGGAGACTCGAGCCCGGTATTGGGACAGATAAAGGTTGCAAAGAAAAGTCATTCATGACCTATTTTACGTATTTTTACGTATTTAATCTAATATAGCTGTGGATACCAGACGTTTTTAATGTAAACTCACGATTATTGTTATACGATATTTTGACTCAGTGGCACGGATCATATTTTTCTCCTTAAAATTTTCTACCCAAAGGTTGTGTGGTAGAGATAGCTGTTAAGCATAATATAACTTTGTGAAGGTCCAACTGTATATCCTTGTTATGTTGGTACTCTCGTGAAGGCGATTACAATATTTGTATCATAGTAACTGGGGTAGAAATATCGGTATAAACAAATCGTAACCATTACGGTTACGATTTAAAATAATCAGTTAGTAACCGCTTTAAACATCTATATTTTAAAAAATGAAGTCAAAATCAAGTTAGTTTTTTTTTACTGAAGCACGGCTGGACGAGTTTAATATTTGGTTTTTTGGATTCCTCTCAGCCCAGATTAGCAGAATAACTATTAAAATATTTGAAAACAATAATGGTAAAAAACCTGATTTGGTACTAATCTAATAATCTAGTAAACTAATAAGGGATCAGCGAAAATATTGGAGGGATTGATATGGTTTCACAAGTAATGCCGGTGTTCTATGTACAATGGACAATTTACAATATTTATACGACTTTTTTTAATTAGGTTGAATTTAAGATTTTTCTTCAGTAGGCTTCGTTCTTACATTTAATTCAATATTTCGTATCGAATGTACTTCATATCCCAATCAACATAGACTTTTTTATTTTTTATTTAGGTTGAATTTAAGATTTTCTTCAGTAGGCTTCGTTCTTACATTTAATTCAATATTTCGTATCGAATGTAGTTCATATCCCAATCAACATAGTTCGTAGGGGAATGGATATTGGAAAAATATTTCAAAACAGCCGTTGCGCATTCACTTTACCCATATTTCAAGTTCGTTCCGCACCGAGCCTTCTATTAGCTTGATTAAAGCTATCACCGACGGAAAAGCATTGATATGAGTGCTTGCAATATCGGATATTAGTCGGTTATTTTGTTTTTGGGGTTCATGCCGGTGTTTGGTTTAACCTAAAAACGTTTTTAAACCTTTTATACCATGTTTGCATATGTGGAATATGTCGTAAATTGAAATAGTCTCAAAAAATAAAAAAAAAGTCAAAAATATCAAAAAATCTTTATTTTTAAACAAAGTCTTAATATCATAGTAATTTAGAGCCACCTATTAAGCATTTAAGTAACG
>DWKC01000833.1:0-11383 GCA_018249195.1 Racta chiria
TATTTCTGTATTCAATGTAGGCCCGTTACCACTTTTTTTATTTAATTTAGTATTATGTTTCCTAAAATTGTTGGAGTTAATTGTAATTATTTCAGGTAATAGATTTGGATTTAATTCAGCAAGCGTTGTCTTTTTTATATAACCAGCGTTTGTAATTGTAGAGGTTTCACTAACATAATTTTTTACATTATATAATTTTATACTTGAAATTTCTTTTTTCATTATTTGCTTTTCGTTTTCAGTATTATCATTTTGTGCAACTTGTTTTTCAATTACAGGTACTGATTCTGTAAAACCTAATGATAATATATTCGTGTTGAAATGGTCAGTTTTTAACGTAGTTCTATTAGCTGTAATATCAGTATGGCCAGTGACAGTAGTAATTTTTTTCTTAGACATCTCTGTTGTCGTTTCTTTACTCTGATTTAAATGTATAATAGAAGGAAATATGACAACAATTCTTTCAGTATTGTTAATTTCCTTTCGAAGATAAGACTGATTATTTTTTATTAATACGTCTTTCCCAGTTAAATTTGAAATTTTCTCTGCCGGTAATATGGTCTCTAAATCGGTAAAGTCAATGGGTTTTCGGTGGTAATTAAATGAGCTTAAATTCTTGGATGTGACTGAAGTCAAATTACTGCTATTCTTAGAATTGTTTATAAAAATCATATTAGCGCCTGCTAGTCTTATGTTTTTATGTAACATCCCTTTAGTTACTGCGGTACTTTGTTTTAAATTACTTTTCCCTTTCAGAGACGGATATGAAGTAGTAGGAGTGATGGTAACGTTGGATTTATTATATCTTTTGTGATTAATCATATTTATAGTCAAGTTTGCATTGTCAACTTGTAATTTTGAAAATAAATTTAATTCATTTAATGGTTTCAATGATTCAGATATTGGTTGTTTCCTAACAGTTACTGTTTTGACTGATTCCTCATTTCGTTTATATTCGGGAAATAAAATTTGCGGAATGTTTATTAAATTCTTATAATTAAAGGTCTTATTTGGATTCGATGTATAATGTCCCTGGGATATTATTGAAGTAAAATAATTACTGTTTGTAAAGCCGCCAATGTTGTTAGCGCTACTCATAGTTGTTCTTGTGTTTTTATTAATTATAGCCTCTGTCATTATCGCACTTTGTTTTAAGTTTTTATTCATTTTAAAAAACGAATAAGGGGGTACGGTAGTGGGAGTAAGGACGGATTTATGGATGGACGGATGGAGATACAATGATTGAAAAGTCTGGGCTGTAACTGAAGTAAAATTAAGGTTGTCCCCAATACCGTTATTGTAGTTAGAACGGTTTTCTGGCTTATGCGTGTTTTTAATTTTTGATGACAATGTCACAGCTCTGTCAGGTATTAAATGACTTTTAATATTTGAAAATAAAGTATAGGGATTTTTAATGACAGTAAAGTTCGAATTGTAGCCCTTATCACCATTAGTTGTATTTCGAAGCACTGACTTTTCTTTCGAATATATCAGTGTTCTTGGTTTCGTTGTGGTGAATACTTTGCTTGATATTTTTTCTCTTTTGTTTTTTGAATTCAGTGAATCTAAATCTTGTAACGTTATTGTAGTAAAATTACGTTTTTCAGAAACATTTTCAACGTTAATAAGGTTTCGTCCATTCGTTCTTGTTCTGTTCTTGTTATTATTTATAGTTTCAGTTATTGTAGCGTTTTTATTAGTTATAGCGTTGATTATTGTTTTCTTTTGAGTCAAGTCTGTATTCGTAATAAAAAATGAGCCAGAGGGAATGGGGGTGAAGTCGAATTGATTGTATTTTTTCTGTTCATCAGTTGTAGTTTTAAACGTATAACGTTTACTGGATTTCTTTTCCAGTGGTTGAGTCGTTGGCGGCGTTGTAAAACTTAATATTCTGATTAATTTTTCTTCACCTTTGTTATTTGAAATTTTATTTTTCGATGAAATACTAATTGAATTCGATGAATCAAAAGCCTTAATTGAATATGAATTTTCACTACATTGAAAATTCTTTGGTGAAATTTTAGTAAAATAATATTTTTCTCCAAAACTATTTACATAATCATTCTTTACTGATTTTATTGCATCAGTAACCGTAGATATATAATTCTTATTAAGTATTAAATATTTTTTTGTAGTAATTAATGGGAAAGATGGACTTGTGACGTCACTCGTATAGTTTTTTTTGTATTCTTTCTGATCATCCGTTGTATCTTTAGCTAGATATACAAATGGGTATTTTGAATTCACGTTTGAATGATTAAAAAAAACCGATGGTGCCATTTTTGATGGTGTTGTAATGGGTGTTGTAATGGCTTCTATTATGGCTGATTTATATGTTCCTTTTAAACCTAAAATTTGCTTTTTCAGTGAATTTGTGGCTGATTCAGTGGAACGGTTTGATCCATTGAAGGTCGATACATGTAAGCTGTGAGGTGGTATTATAGTATAATTACGTTCCTCAACAAAATTATTAAAGTCAAGGAAGTTATATGATGTATTAGGACTTGTTTTATTATCAATGTTCACTTCAGTTATTGATGCCTTTTTATTAGTTATCGCTTTCATCGCAATTGTATTTTGTTGTTTGCCTGTTGTCATAGTATAAAATGAATTAAGTGGAATGGTGGTGATCGTAAAGCCCAATTTATTATATTTTTTTAGATCATCCGTTGCATTTTCATTCAAGGAGTATAAATAAAAAGGTATTGAAGAGATACTTATTTTTTTCATTGATCTTTCTTTTTCCTTCAGAGTTGATAAATTGCTTAGCGATGCAATGCTCTTTGAATTAGTTGAATCAAAGATTTCTTTTTGATGTAAATTTGATAAGAGAAAAGTTTGTGGTGTAATTGAAGTAAAGTAACCGGTATTTCCAAAATAGTTTATGTAGTTAACATCATTTGTCTTAGATTTTATGTTGTTCTTAATAATCGATACTGGTACCATATCGTTTTGTATGAAATTGTTGTTCTTATAGGATGTAAAAGAGGGATATGTGGTGATTTTATAGTCAAGTTTCTTGTATTGCTTCCAACCAACTGTTGTATTTTTGATATTTTTTTTTCGAAGCAAACTTTCCACTGATTTAGTAAAGTTAAATATTTGACCGTATTTATCTGTCTCTGCGGATTTTAAAAATTGCTTGTACAACAAATTGTTACTTGAATTAGCAGACTGGAGGATTTTTGTCGTAAAGGGATTTAGTAAATGTAAGTTATTAGGTGTTGTCGCGGTAACTATAGGTTTGTCTGCAAAACTTTCATTATGAATTAAATTAATTCCATCCTTTACTATTTTGACATTGTTAGTAATTAAAACTTTAGTTATTAATGTTTCGTTATTAATTATCGCTTCAGTCAATCCCGTATTTAATTTTAAGTCTTTTTCTAGTATTGAATCGGTTGTAATTTGGTAAAAGTATGATCGATCTAAAGTCTTCACTGAGTCTGATATTGATGGCTTTATAAAAGATATTTCTTTAACTGATGTTTCTGGTTCCTTGATTATTAATAATTTTGGGGTTTCCGATAAATTTATTGCGAGTGTCATCACACTCGTTGAAGGAAAGGCTGTATTTCGTTTATCTAATGATAATAAATTCGTATGTGTGGTTGAAACATAATCACTCTTATCTCTAAATGTGTCAATGTACTTGGCGCTTTTCGTTATTCCGCTTGTGTGAGTAATTATAGATTTAGTCATTTTTGTTTTATATTTTAAGTTATCTTCCATTGTTAAAAATGGTACAGTGGTGATCGTAATGTCCGACTTATCGTAGTCCTTTTGATTATCGGTTGTAGTTTGAGCATAGTTTGTGTGCCGTAAAGTTTTTACTGATTCCGCTGCTTCTGGTTTTGTAAAACCAGTACCTGTTACCGTTTTAACCGATCTACCTTTTAACGTTGAAAGTATTCTTTTCGCTAATATGCTCATTGAATCTGTAGTATCCAAAGTTGTTAGAGGATATAAATGTGATAATTCATTTGAATTGAAAGTAAAATTACGATTCTCGGTAATATTATATACACAGTTACTATTTGTTACTGCTCTTGTATTTTTAGTAGTTATCACTTCAGTCGTTTGTATGTTTTCATCGGAGATTCTTTTAATTGGGAAGGGAAAAATTATAACCGTAAAGTTAGGTTTCTTATATCCCTCCTGATCCCCAGTTGTTTGAAGTTTGTTTGAATATTCAAAAGGTTCCAAGATTTTTGACGATGGTGTTGTATAAGTAAATATTTTACTTGATCTCTGTCGCGATCTATCTTTGAATTTAGAATGTTTTGCCCTTGATAACATACGAATTGTGTTCGTAGAACTAAACTTTTGTATATTTTTATTCGATGATGAATTCTGTAATTTCTCCGAATTTAAACTATTCTTGCTAATAAAACTGTCAATATTATTGATTTTCATTGCTTTGGTCATTTCCTTTGACACGATTTCAGTTATTGCTGATGTATTTTTGCCCATCATGGTAAGTGGATAAGAAGAGGCTCTGGTACCGAACAACTCATAATTATTTAATTTGGTTGTACTTTCAACCATGTCTGTAAACTGAGAAAATGGTGTTTGAAACAAATTCAAGTTATAAAAAGATTCTGTGGTTCCTTTTTCTACCAACAATATGTTTTTAACTAACTTCCTTTTTAGTGCAAATGTTGGTAATTTCTGCGGAGAATAAATGCTTTTTGAATCTGTGGAACCAAAGGGTTTTGGTTGATGATTACCTAATTCATGTACGCTACTTAAATTTACTGAAGCGTTATGGTACGAGTATGGCTTGTTGGTTATTTCGTCCGTAATGTTATCTATCATTTCTTTATTTTGTTTCAATTTTTTTTTTAAATGGGAAATTAATTGAGAAGGAGTTGAGATGACAGTAAAATTTGATTTACTGATATTATATACCTCCTGATCATGAATTTTCCTATTGTTGCTTTGTACAGTAGATGTGTACTGAAATAATTTTTCTTTTCCTTTGATTATGGAAGACATATTTTTCGAAATTATTGCAGAGTTATTGAAATGAACACTTTTATATGCGTTTTGATTCCACACATCAAAATTTTGGAATGGGAAGTTTACTAGAGTGCTTTTATTAATTTCTGCTAAAATATTTCCTTGAACTGGGCTGAAAGGAGTATAAGTTGTCCCTTCTTCTGTTTTGGTACTTTGTGACGATGTCGACAAATTGTCTGAGGTAGTATACTTTTTATTCGGTATCGTAAAAATAGCTCTTGTGACAGTTGGTAAAAGTTGCTTAAAATTTCTGTCAACTTTGTCATACTGAATGTTTGTTGGATTGGCCGTTATATTAATTTGCTTATTCTTGTAGAGATCTATCAAATTTGAATTATGTTTTGCGTAGTTTGTTTCTATTTGCGTCTGCTGCACATTCATGTTCAGTAGCCTCGAAAGCAAAACATTACTCTCAGTTTTGGCAGAACTACTTTTAGATTGATAAAATGTCGTTGTTTCCGTTTGAATTGGATGATTCAGAACATTTTCTGTTATTTCAGTTATCGCTTTTGACGCATTGTTTTTAAAGATTGTTGGTATATTTATTATCGAATCTGATATTTTTTGTTTCTGAATAGGCATCTTCGGGATTGTACTAGCTAAATATGACATAGGGCTCATCGTATCTTTGTTATAGAATATATTTGAGTTAATTTTAATTGATGAATTAATCACAATAGGTTGAGTTTCTTTTATGATTTTCTTCAGTAAAGGTGTATATAAAATACTGTTATTTGTTGTTGCATGCATTAATTGTCTTGATATTGTATTCTCTATTTTATTTAAGTCTTCAAATGTTATAGCTATATTATGAGTCGTATTTTTCCATATACTTGAACCGAATTTTGGCTGTATGGTCACAAACTGCCCTCGAGCAGAACTAAACACTGGCAAGTTTATAATTTCATTATTTCCACTAATTTTTTTACTGGATAGATTGTTTGCTGATATTGACATAGGTGTCGTATTATGATTTTTGGATTTATTCATGTTATACAGATATGAATTCAATAATGGAGATTTATGACCTGATTGTGTTACTTTTACCCTATTATCTGATACTGATGTAAGTAATGTTACAAAATCAGTGGTAAAGATAGGATCTTTGTTTTTAACAATCTCCTTTGTAGTAGATTTTAGTTTGTAATCAGTAACTGAGTCTGAAGTTAAATCCGTGACTTCAGGCATCACACTAGTACCAATTTTCAAAGTAATTATACTTCCATAGTTAGGACTAGAATAAATTATTTTCTGTTTACTATTTAAAGTCACTTGTTGTACATCTAAATTTGATGGTTTGTTGTTGTATGCGGAAATACGAAAAAAATCATTAGCCTCTGGCACATATAATGTTATATTTTTTATTTTGCTTATAATATTATTTTCAAATAATTTAGTAGCACCATCTTGATATATTCCAGTAACTTCGGGAGGTCTTATTGTGAAATTTATTAACCGAATTGTCAATAAATCACTTAAAGTCGATCCATACATTTTTTTAAAGTTCTTGGTGGATTTTTTTTTATCGTCAATTCTTGTTGTATTTATTTTTCCGTTTTTAGATGATGCTTTATCTAGCCTGCTTGACTTTTTAATTTGCGTTGTCCTATTGTGAATAGTTTGTAACTCGCTAGCAAAATTCACATTTTTGGTTTTAAAAGCGGTGATTGGTATAGTTTTTGATGTAGAATCAAGTGAAGTCATCCTAAACATATTTTGAATTATTTTCTTCTTTTTAGCTATTGGTTTAATAGTCGATTGATTTGAAGAAAACCCTTTCACCTTATTTTGTTTAGTTATATTCACGTCTATACTTATAGGTGCGCAAGTTGTAGATTCTTTTACAATTACATTATTATTATTTGCCTCATATGTAAAATTTTTGGGTACAAACCCATTGTTTTTTAGTACATTTGATATGGTTTCTGTTTCTAACAATCCTACTGAAATACTTGTGTAGTTAAGTGGTAATGGAGTGGAGTAATTACTATAAGTACTGATTTTTTGGCTATATGTTGGCCTCGAAATAAATGACTCATTATAGACTGAATTTCGCATGGCCAGTTTAGTAAATAATTTAGTACCATTATAAATCTCTACATGCTGATTTTCTGTATTGAACATCATAGAATCCTCTTCCATTTGTGTATAATATTCCTGTTTCTTTTGTAATTCAATTTGAGAAGATATTTTATTAGGCAAATCCAAATCAGTTAAAATATTGACTAATGGTTTGCCCGTTTGTGTCACGTATTCAGTACGATCATTATTAGGTTCCACATTAAAATTGTATTTTCGTTCTTGATGTGCTGTTTCGTGTTCCTTGGCAACACTGCCACTTATAGTATGAAAATTGTTCTCTTCAATAACAGTCTTCACGCATGAACTTAAATTAGTAAGACTACCAACAGCCTGTTCATAACTATTAAGCATATTGACATGATTAACAGTTGTAGTATCGTCTTTAAGTTCATTGTTGTATGTTTTAAATAAGTTCTTAAGTTTTGAAATTGTCTTCTTATAAGTAGGTTCTAAATCCTTTTTTAAATCGTCGCTTATATTATTATTATAGTTTACATTTTCCATAATATTTATTTTTAAATTAGTTGATTTACAAACTTCAAGTCCAGGTTTCATGCAGCACATCATTGTATAATCATCGTGACTGGGTTTAATATACAAGTTAATATAGATCTTAATTGAATTTCCTTTTCTTAGGCGTTTGAATACTTTTATTTCATGGTTTTTAAATTTATTCAGCAAAAAAATATACAGAGACTGCAAAATACAATAGGATGCAGATTCTGTTTTAATCGACTTGTTAGAAAGCCTTTCAAAATTCAAATCTATCACATCAATATCAACAGAAGAGTTTGTTAGAGTCGCTTTTGTTATCTCATAATCACTTACTATTACAGAATCATTAAATCGGCCATAATTTTTATTTGTGCTAGGATATAATGTGATAATTACTATTGAATCTTGAAACACATTTTTGTTTATTAGGGGTTGCTTTAATATGTTGTATTTACGTACGTAATATTTGTGGTTGTTTCTTGTTTCCATTAGAATTTTATACAAAATGTCAATGTTATTGCCGTTAGATTCGTGATATGTTTTTTTCCTGTCTAATAAATACCGTATATCATTTTGTAAGCTTTTCTTTACGTCAGATGATTCTTTTTGGTCCAAAGTATCGCGTAGTTTAATCAATTGACTACGTATTTTTGTCTTCAAGTGTAAACAGGTTCTATTATAAATTTCGCCGTAGACATCAGCATCGTGGTATTTATTTTCCACTAATAGGTTATTGCCACTATTAACACCCCTTTCCCTTGATTTAAGACTTTTTTCCATGCACACACAAAGACTTTTCAATAATTTAAGAGTTACATCATATAATCGTTCGTCACTATTGGTTTCGTTAAAAAGCTGCAAAATTTTCAACAACACTTCACTGTCCTTAACATTAGTTCTTTGCACTTCTAGTAACGCTCGGTTTTGGTTAACTGAATAAATGAGATAGAAAAATAAATAACGGAAAAATGTTGACTCCATTTTCAAGTTTTCCGTTTATTTTTTGTCCGCATGTTGACTGTTTTGGTTCGGTAAAGTTGGAAAATGGCATGAACAATGCCACTCACGTAATGCCATTGTTTAGAATTATGAGCTCTGAGGGGAAACGTTGCCGCAGCTGATAAGAAAAAGACTGCTTTGCATTCAAACATAACGCCAATGACACTTTACTCAGTAACAATATATAAACTCTCTTGACGACAACAAAGTTACACGAAACGGTTATTGTTATTTTCGTATGCTTTTTCAAGACGCTTTTTCAACGATAAAATAATTTTGAATCTTAGATTTTTTCACGAAACAAGATTGCCAATATTATTTTTGGATGCTATCAACGTAAATAGGTATTGTAACGCTAATGCTCCTTTGTTTTTTTTATCACACAATCAGAGGGGATTGACATACATGAACATCGTTAGAAATAGGTAGGAGGGGGGTGTTTTCAACTCAACAATTTAGATGAATGTAATAATAATAATAAATAAACTGTAATATAAACTATAATAGTCAATCAATGTAATTTACTATTTTGTTTGTTTTTTATACAATAAGTTAATCCTAATAATATACATTTGTGAGGATGGATGTTGGTTACTTTTTCACGAAAATACTACTGAACGAATCAGAATGAAATTTGGCCCAGTGATAGATTATAGTGTAGTAATTTAGTAGTGTAATAATAACACTTAAGCTGCTTTTTATCACCACACAATGCGGGTGAAAACACGGGCGGAAACTAGTGGGGTATAAGAGCCGAACTGAATTAGAAAAGTATATTTTTTCAAGTACACCAATTTACCCAGTTGTTCATCTCTTTCTGTCTATCCATCAGCATGTCCTGGAGCTTCGGACCCAGGTCGTCCATGAAGCTCTTCGCCAGCGCTTGAGTATCTTCCAGTTGTTTTTGGGTTACGATCACCGAAGCGAAGTCCAGGTATGAGTCCAGAGTGGCCTGGAGGTCTGGCACTGGCAGCTTCGCAAGTTGTACATCCTGGAGATAAATAGTATATTAATATGAAATTAAATTAATAAAGTTTTCCATCCTAACTTTAGTTCGAGTTGACTACCCCTGGCTACGTTCATTTTGTTAAGCTATAGATAAATATAGGTATGTGTTAAGGACAGTTGTATATACTAACAAACATATACTTAAAGTCCTTCGAGCCGGATCATGGGCAAGAATCCAGTGATTTTTGGTAGTGAATCAAACTTCAGCTAATTATTTTTGAAGACGTGTTTAATGCACTGTAGTTAGTAGGGTAAGAAATAGATGACAAAAAATGGTGGCGTACACGATTATATGTGTAGCCCCTGCCGTACGAAAATAGCAATCGCTTTAACAAGCAATGCAACAATATAAAATTGGAAGTTAATAAAAATTAAGTATATGTTTGTTAGTATATACAACTGTCCTTAACAGTATGTCAGGTTGCCTCTATAAATCACTGCGCCGAGCCTTCTTTCTTAGCAAGAAACATATCCATTTACAAACTACCTACAAAACTTTTTAGCCGGTTTCTGTTTTACCTTGACATAATAATAGGGAGGGTTGTAGCAGCTAGTAGACCGTATATCAACTATTTACATAACATAAAACACTAGCTGTGCCGGTGACATCGTCCGAGTTTGAATACAATATAATTCTAAACTAAAAGTTAATCCTTATTACACCAGATATCTGCCAGTGAAGAGCCCTTTAAAATCGGCTCAGCCGTTCCAGAGATTAGTCGGAAGAAACAGAAAGACAGATTAAAATTGTAGAAATGTTATTTTGGTATGTGTAGCGTGTATACATACATATGCATTTAGTTAAAGCGGTTTTTTTTTTAATATTACAAACAGACATTGCAATTTGTATTTATAGATAATGGAGTACAAACCTGAAAGTCCTCGTCTTCGGTACCGTACACTTGTGTACTCAGCCATTTCTTGGGCAAAGAGAGCAATGACTCGCCCCATCCTGCAAAATAAAAATTACGATCAGATTGAGGCCATCATAAAGGTCGGGACCTACTCCATGAGACACAAGAAACCACAGAGTACCTACTTATAAATTGTGTACCTTTGTAACCTCTGGACAAGAATAAAAAAACATATAACTGAATGTGAATTGTGATGTGTGCAGTCGTATACGTTATAGTATTGCATTTTGACTTGGGTTTTGATAATAATAAACTAGTAAACTGGACAAAGTTCGTTTTAATTTGAGCGACGAACCCGATACATTACATAATAAACAAATATTTTTAGCTGATGCTGAAAATCGAGACATGAGCTACCACGACACGTCACCTGGCAAGTTCACAATATTTACTTAAAGCTTTTTCAATTAAGCCCTTACAAACAAGGTACGGGGAGGCGATAATTCTCAATCTTCCTAAACAAACATCCTACGAGCGACACGGGCAAAGTATTACAATGGAAAATGGAGGCAATATCTTGGCAATTCATGTCTAACATATACCTACTTAGTCTTATATGTCCACGGAACAATTTACACGAAGGGACAATTGATGAGTGAGGGAGATAGAACGATATATCAATGACAATGATTTATTACAGCGATTCAGCTGTATCGAGGCAATTTCATGTGTTGACATATACAGATGTGATATATTTTATCTATTTTCGTGATTTTTATATTTTATATGTCCGAAGATATTTATTTAAATGTAATATCTTAGGACAACTCACACTCGGGCATCTGATCGTGACCTTTCCGACTCCCGCGCATCTCGATAACAATAGAAAGTTATTGTGTCTCGCATCTTATGATGCCACGCGG
>DWKC01000834.1:0-11380 GCA_018249195.1 Racta chiria
GTCACATTTGCTCAATGTCAACTCAATTTTTTTTATATATACATTCGAAACGAATTAAATTAATTGTATTTATTTATGTAACTGACTCACACTACTTTAAAATTGAACGATTTGGGCTTTTCGTATTAGTCATATGTGTAGATAAAAATAAATAGGTAAGTCTCTTGTTTCCTTGTGTCCATTTCAATCCTAGTAATATTATAAATACAAAATTTTTGGGGATGGATGGATGGTTGTATCTATGGATGTATGTTTGTTACACCTTTAACGTTTGTGAGGATGGTTGGATGGATGTTTGGACAAAAACTACTCTTAAGATCCGAGTGAAATTTGGCACAGGGATAGATTATAGTCTGGAGTTATATAGGTTACTTTTTATCAACATCCCACGAATAAAATGATTTGTATTGACTTATTATCAACTATGTAATTTTTATTTTTATTCTTTTTTTAAAAGTACTTTTGTATGAATTATGACAAGGTATTTGATATGCTGTCCAATGCGTGCGATTTGTGGTATGAAACATCAAACTAGTCTATGTATTTCTTGGTTAATATTGTGTTAAGTCTACTTCCTGGACAGCATGAGGTCACCATATCTCCTCGCAGTAGTACTCTGGGAAGAGTTCCGATTCAGCATTCACGCTGTAGAACAATCAAGTAGGTGTATTATTCTAGTTTAAATAATAATTATGTTTAAATATATGCTTTTCCACATGGTGTGTCCAATATGGAAGAAAGACTCGCAGTAATGAGGATCTGTAGAAATTTTCAATTTAACTACAAACTTTGAAAGTAGATTCCACGAATAATCATAATGTACCTTCGTACCTATTAAATTCTCATCTCGTCGGACGTGTAATTTTCTCGAAGCGCAGTGTTATTGTGTCTACGTCTTATTGTTGGTTTTAAATTATTTTCTTTATACTGCAATATGCGAATGCGAACCATGAATATTTTATGAGACATCCGCCTTAGCCGTGACCTTTATTTTGGCCTTTCTCCGCGGCCATTGTTCCTGGCCGGCCGGCCTGGCGGGATTTATCTAATGTCTGTTCGTTTGTTTGTTCCAGGTAACTATGCGGTGTTGTCGGCCAACTTTATGACGGTATGCGCGCCGCTCAATATTTATCTCACATTATTTAACGAGCAATCCCTAACGCGTTCCTGTTCGTTATTTGAATTTCGCATTAACTTTTTAATGTCTCGGGTTTACGGCCAGTGTTATAACATTGTGTTTGCGTGAGTTCGTGTGTTAGTTATGTAAATCTGTTTTTATAAGTCGAGTCGAGTTAACACGGTCAAGACAGTGTTTAATATACAATATTTCGTAACGTAACATAATAAATATGTTATTAAATTAATTTAAATAAATGTGATAATTTGCATAAATTCACGATCAATATCGTTATCTCTCGAGTTTTTGCTGCTGAATACTTTTTGTATCGATTCGATCTATTGTTAGTGAATCAAAGCTTAGGCTGGCTACGTCTGTCAGTGTCTTTCTTGTCGATTTTGCCGCCGAGTCGAGTCGAGTCGTTACGGGCTTCGATTTACGAGCAAAAAATAATTTTCATCTCCGAGGTGACGCAATCGAAAGCCGATCTGAGCGATAATCCTTCGGAGGCTGACTCATTATGGGGTGTCGTAAGTGTAGGGATCACAAACGGAGTATGCGTCTTAATTAACATTTTTACTATGAATCACGGTGCGAATTTGCATACACCATTCCTCGAGCTGGGAATATGAGAAGTGCTATACAGGTTCGCGATAGTGACGATGTCGTAACATTTTTTATTGTTAACGTAGTTTTATAGAAATTGTGGCCAAGTCAGTGTTGGACCATTAGCAATTTAGGGTTCTGTTGTTGCCTTGGTTACATAATGTTTAGCGCCTCTCAGTTATCGTTTCTTTTTAATTTCAACTCACATTTCCAAAAACCAGCCGGGAAAACAGGGACGACGATCCATGACTCTCACAAAAATTTGTACCTACTTGAAAGGTATATAATATAAAAATAAACATCTTAGAACAACTCACACACGGCCATGTGACCCCAAACTAAGCGATAGCTTGTACTATGGTGATCAGATAACTGATAACCAGACATGTATATTTTTTAATACATACTTATATACATATTTTTTTACACCCAGACACAGAACACATTACTGTTCATCACAGGAAAGTTAGTCCTGGATGGGAATCGAGACCACGACCTCTTGCTTAGCAGTCAGGTTTACTAACCACTAGACTAACAGGCCAGTCAGCTTATGAAGGTTCCTAGATACATGGTTCTCACAAAAATTCACATACTTAAATTCTTAATGAAGGTTCCTAGTTGACTACGTAATTGTAATAAGGCATCAGGACTGAATTTAACTGCCCCAAGTCAAAGACGTCTCCTGCATTTTTTGTCACCGGAGCCAACAATCTTCCTCGTGTTTGTCGTGAGGCTTTGATTAACGAGTGTAACGCGAGTCCGCGTCTCGCTCTCTACTGTTCGGCCCACATGAATAAATTAATACAGACGCGGCAACCCACCCACACAGGAAACAAATAGGGATGCTTGTAATCACTCAAATTAATGATATTGCCACGTACCTACTTAACTTATCGATTTAGTCTGTCGCAAAAAGTCACCCGAAGGTTTTTTAGTCCTACTTAATATTTATGGTTAAAGTATTTTAACGTGTTAATTTCATCCGTATCACTAAATAAATGAGTTTTTAAATATATTTGCAGAATTACTCTGCGGCCTTACAAGGACTTTGCTGCAACCGGTAATAATTTAATCGGTAATTTTATTTAATTAAGGGCAACCTTAACCTCAACACTTCGGATCATTTGCGAGAAACGTGTTGTTTGTGATACTGTAAACCTCTCGAAAATTACAATAGATGAAATAATTCCGTCATGCCATCTTGTATCGTTGTTAAAGAAAATCTTCGGTAATTAATAGCATTCTTCTGGACTATGATTTATTAAGCGATTAGCCCATATTCGCGAGTCTTATAAATTGCAGCTCTCGCTCGCAAATAGCGTTTCGGTAGCGTCGACGAGGAATCTGACGAATGTGCGAGAATCAAACAATCCGTGAAACTAAGTGCGCGGATGCTGGCACGCCAAATGTGCGAGACCCCGGTCTTCGCGCACAATGGTCACCCACCTCGCTCTAGCTCGACCGATTCGTATCTCCTAGTCTCGTTCGCTCGTCTGTTTGTTCCATTTTGGGCGAGTGTGGCCGATGACAAAGCGTCACTTTCTACGGGCGCACGCGCAGGCCGCAGCCGCAAATGAAGTGTGTCGCGTACGCAGACAGCTGCGCGATAGATTCAGCGCTCTAATGTGCACCGGAAACCATCAATTTAGATAGTGCGCCGGATTGCCGCCGCGAAGCTTCTGCCCGTAGGATGCTACTATTACATGGAGGAAGCCGTGATTTACGACCTTCATTGTTTTGTGTTCGAGATCTCTTGCATCCTCATTTAATTAAGTGCTCCTCGGATAAGTGACTGCTCGACTCTGAATAGTGTCTTGACGTGAAAGTATTGTTAAACTTGCCGACGGCAGCGGGCCGTCGCCGCGACAATGTCACTGATTAATGCGAAGGGAAACCAGCCGCTACCGTTGCAATGACAGTAGAAAGTCAATTTATAAAATATCCTGTGGAATATCGCAATAACAATCTCGGACATACTTGTATGTCATTTGACGTGTTCAGTTCCACGTGAGACAATTCGATATTCGATTTGCAGCATCCGATACGAAGTCGTGTTCAACTTGTATAGACCGGGACGGCGTGACGTGACATCTGCTCCGATGCTCCCTTTCAGTTCTATTTGTGTTCCGCGCCCCTCGAAACGGAATAATACAATTTGTCTCTATTAAGTTAGGATGCAACGGAGCTTAAAATTATAAATCCAAATCTAACCATATTTTCACTAACACAAATCAATGATTAATATTGTTGTTTTTGGATTTCTGTTTCACATTGTTTATAAAGGGTTATGGTTCTCACGATGAATTAGACTTTGGGTTTGCAATCGGATATCGCTTTTCCGTAACGAATTCTGTATTGTTGAACTTGTAATGCTAGTTGAGAAATTATTACACCAAACATCGCGGCTACGGCCGGACTGGGCTTTGTTCAGATTATTGACGCTTTCGAATACGCATTAAATTATGTATCGAACGCGTTGTACCGAGTCAAGTGATTGTAATTATTCTTATTGATACGCAATTATGACAAGGTTGTCTTTGAATCGAACGACTCGGCATTTCATTTTCAATTTGTTTTGTCTTGTTATGAATTCAATAGAATTTTCTAGGAAATCAATCTCATCATCGTGATGTTTTCGTTTGTTTATTTCATCGCATGGGCTCGTGGATCGATTCTTAGTCATCGGTGTTTGCTTAAATCAATGTTGCTTTCATATCGAATACTTTCTCGAGTTGAGGCGAGCGGGCCGTTGCCGAAGTATTGTTTATGAAAAGCGGGTCAGAAGAAAGCGACCGCGGGGCGAGCGGGGCGGTCACTCGCCGATATCTCCCGGTGAAGAGGTCACGGCCGTTATGTGAGAACGGCTCGTGAACCCCTCTGGACCGTTTTTGTTACTACCGTAACTGTAGCATCGGTTTCTGTTTAGTTTCCGTCAACAGCCGATCATTGCCGATGCCCGGTGGGTTCTCTTTCGTTTTAAGTTTTTTGGTTGCTTGCTTGAGTTAGTTTAGTTAAGAAGTTCGAATCCATAAATCGTAATATTAAACTGGTCGTAGAATAATAACAATGGTGGTCTAAATAAGGTACTATGACCTAGGTCAGACAGATAGAATTTCATTATCCTTAGTCGCATGCGCAGATCCAGGGGGGTGTGTCATGGCGGTTTAGGACCTGCCCTGGGCAGGGTATAGGTCAACTACTGATATTTAATTTTATTTAATCAAGTACCTACTTACTTTACAGAAAATAATAGCAAAATCAGAATTAAAATTATCGAAGAAAAAGAAAATTACGCGGCTATATACAATTTCTTCTATCTCTAATTTTCTCAAAATTCGGTTGATTCGACCGGTTTTTAAACTCCGTCCTAATGGACTAATGTGCATCTATAGGGCGGCGAAAATTAATTATTTTTGCTTATCCATTTAAAGTAGCGAAGTTTCACCATATCTCGGCATGATTTTTGAAAGACATTTACCAGCAACAGCTCAATTAACAACCTATTCCAACTCGCCCCCCAACATTTGTTGTGACCCACCTAAAGCGCCGGGGCTTCCATTGCGTCCATCGGTGCCTAATTTATTTTGGAGTATATTGAGGTACCTATTTCATATTTAAAACAAGTATATGAAGTTTGTTGCAAAATCGATGCTATCAAGTTGCTTAACTAAAACCATTCATGAAAAAATTCCATCCGAAGTAGATTCGTACTATTGTATAATCAGTTTTGCAATATAATTTTCAGGTGTCATACACAAGTGTCGTTTTTCTTACTGACAGGTAGGTGGTGGAGCGCGCGCGTCGAATCAGGAATGCGTATTGCGCTCTGCGCGATGAGTACTTACTGGTACGAATACTGGTGTCACTGTGAGACACGTCCGAGTGTTTCCTCGCAAGGTCGTTCCCAAGTGCTAGGTAAGCTAGGTTGTTGATTGCACTCGCGGTCGGTTGTAACGAGTTTTATCGGGTCGTGTGCGCAGAGTTTTCTGATGTTTTCGTTCTTTCGTCTCTTTGTATAACGCGAAATGATTTATGGTATAAACGCAGGTTATTTGCTCATCACGTTGAGACGCTTTTCCTATAGACATTTTCGTAGTGTATCTCTAATAGTTTGTGCTGATCCGATTTGTGTTCTAATTAGGTACTCCAGATCTCCCAAATGTCCTATGTCTATAGCCTTCCCAGAAATGTAAGCTATAAGTTGACAAAGTTTTATTGCTATCGAATCAGCGGGTTTTCACTATTATTAAGAACGAACAAATATACACAAACAAATATTATTTTTGTAGTGGTAACTGGCACTGACTTAATGTAATCTAATCGGTTAAAAATATGGAATCTCCGATAATCTGCATTATGCATAATGAAGACGAAGAAAGCGAAGAAGCGACGCACAAGCCTCCAAATCTTGAAATACTCGCATGGTACCTTTGACCAGGCTACTTTCATAGGCAAAACCTCTTCCCCCAAATACAAATCCAGAATCAAGACTGTCCATACACAAACCGGCACGTCGGCAGTCTCATTGCATTCTCCTTACCCAAGTTACGACAAAATGTCAATTTTGTTACCAGCCCTTCAGCTCGCCGACCCCCGTCAGCGATCAGCCGCGCGCGGCCGGGGGGTTGTCAAGCTTGATTTACTATTTCCTATTGCGGGTTGTACTAATTGACGTAAAATACATGAAAAACGCTATCAAGAATAGACATTTACATACGGAATGTCTGACGTATATAGAAAATTGTTAGCCAATTGTCAGGTTCTTTTTTTAAGTTGGTACAGAGCATGACAACGGCATTGAATCGTCGAGAATACTAGCAATGATTAAAATTTAAATTAACATAAATTTCAATAGAAGGCAAATAAGTATTGTAAATTTAAAAAAAGACATGTAAGTATTCGAATAAATGTCTGATTTATTGTAGTCACTTGTAGATTGTATGTAGTGAGTCAGTCACTATTCTAATGTAGACTCTGTGTCGGGTTGTTACCACATTATCAAAAACATATTGCCATTAAACTTTCAAAACATCTCACAAAAAAATACGTATCTAGCAAAACTATAGTACATATAGTAACATCGGCGACCCCTTTTTGTCCTTGACACCTCTGCAACTGCAAGTTTGAGCGACAATATTTTTTATTTTTACATTTGTTTTATTTTAATGATTGTAGAGGTTGTACAAAATAAATGTTTCTTTTTCTTCTACCACAATAGGAATGCGACGGTTTGTCTGAGAGCTTGCTCGTTCGATAGATTTACATGCTTCCCTTGAGCCAGTCGCAGTCACATCTACACAGCGTAGGACTCAGTCGTAACGTTTATCGATTCAATTTCCTAGTATATCTGCTTTTGTCTTGAGCTTTGATTTGTTTACATTATTTTTACATTCCCTCAAGACAAATATAATTATGGTCGTTCCAGCAACTTTATTATTAAAACACACAGACATTTCGCATACCGTATCTTCAGAATAATTATTAATTGTAATGGACGTGTACTCTGTAATTTCTGTATAATCCATACATTGTTGCAAGTGATAAACAGATGCTCGTGTGTTTCTTGTGCATGTTTTCATTCCTTTTCTCTGTTTTATTTGTACAAGTAGTAAGATGACACCCTTAAAGTTTTATTGCTCAATTAATTGAGCGTAATACGTGGCATGCATGCCCTTGGGCTGCGGACGATTACTATAACAAGCAGTTGTAATTAATTGCTTCCATCCGAAAAAGTCGTTAGAAAACACTTTTATGATACCTGTTTGTTTGTTCAGTGTTATTGAGATAGGAAAAGGAATAAAAAGAAGTGCTGTGCCGTTCAATGAACGCACAATTTACACATGGAACTTTCATTTCACTTTATCACGGCAATGGTACTGGCCGCGAAAGCGATATCGCATCATAATAAAGATGCACCAAGTATTTCTCATAACGCGAAAATAAATGATCGTGCGACCGTTTGCGACTCGCCACTGAAACGACGTTTGTGGATGTTGTCTCTTCAAAAGAGATGTTTATCGCGGCATTCCGTTTATTGTTAATAAATTGTATGGAAACCGGCGTTTAATTAATATGCAAAAAGGAATAAGTAAATAAGCGTATGAATAGTAAAGCAGGGAATTAATGGCACGTGGGACGCGCCCACTCGCCCAGTGTCGATAAATCACCGTGTGTTTTGATGTCCGCGACGCTTTTTTCTCTATTGTGAACTGGCGCTAGAAAAACGTTTAATAGCGTTACTATGACAGATCTTGTTACAATGAGCCGTATTATATGATTGTCAAGTCAACAATATATTGTACGACTAGATTACAAGCGAAATTTTCTTTATGAAGTTTTATATTTTTGTAAATAAGTAACTTCCATCGTTTATGGGATGCTATGGGTAAATGGTGCTTTAGCAGCGTTTGGTCACATAACAATTACCTAGTAGAACCTAGTAGCACAAGGAATTTGTCAATATTACGTTTATTCATTGACTGTGAAAAGTTGTCCCAAATATTCCAAAAGATATCCAGAATTTTTCATCAAATTCAAAGGGGATCATAGGATTCGTGGCAATAGTTCGCTATATTTATTTTATCCAATATTCCAGAATACTAAAGGTTCCAACATTCAGATCAAGAGCGGTGAGCTGCTCGTTCCAGGTCTCTTATGACGACAGAACCCAGTGAACCAGTCAGTTCCAACCAATGGATATAACAGCATTCTAACTGACACATTCAATACGCATTCACTATTCAGTAACTTAATTCCATTAGCATTTAGAGGACCTCGCGACCGTGCCTCCGGATTCAATTATTGGACATTTCAAATCGTGGCAATATTGTTGTTCGTATAAACTGACTCCGGTTATAAATTCCATTTGTGGCAGGGCCCATTTATACGCGAATAGGGTTACCAGATGGAGTGCTGACGGAGGGCCTGATAAGGTTTAGAAATATCAAAATCCTTAAAAATATCGTCGCACATAATTACAAAGTTTGTGGTACAAACCAATAGATTTAAGAATGATTTTTTTTTTCTTTTCGCGTTGCCTTTCCTCCGCACAACCGCAATAGACCAACGTGATGGATTATGCTTTAGGCTTTGGCAGTCATTTCACCTGTGTGTGTGTATTTACCACGAATGGGATGTTACCACCATACTTACGCACTATATTTATAGAGATGTCTATGGTCAGAGGTTTCTATGCTCTTGTTAGAATACTGATAACTCGGGACAAGTCCTGGGATATGGAAACCCTATACAGGAGTCGAGCCAGATGTAGTGTTCGGACTTGCGCGCTATGGCGAGACTCGCAGTTATGCGATACCGCTCCTGGGCCCATTCCGAATGGAAATCCCGCCCTGACAGTAACTTAATGTCACATTACTGATTCAATACAGCATTACATTTAAACCCAGCAAATAGGGTAGAGTGTATCGTTAGATATTTAAATTCGACCGCGTTTTAATTTAATGTATTCTTAGATACATAGGCCTGTTTTTAGCATCAGCGCATCCACGATTCTCACGGTTATGGTAAGCTGTTGAATTTCCATTGAGGCACGATAGTAATCCAAATCAACGTAAAGGTCTTTAAAGCTAACACATCAATTAAAAAATTAAAACATTTTATTAATCTTAAATTTTAAAACTGCGTAAATAAAATTTACTTGCCGCTATGTAATTAGATTATGTACTGAATGACATGTATTTATTTCATAGCAGCAGATCCGGTCTCTATTTACACTGATTCATTTCATTCCAGCTTTGAATGTACATAATTGTTGTATTTTGATTTCAATTCAATTCAAGTAATTAACTATTAATTGCTATGCAAACTTTATTACAAATAAGGTCCTTGGCTGCGTGCCAGAGAAGTTGTCTGGCTTAATTAAAAAATAATGATAAAACGTGTCTGGAATTATCACTTTAATTCATTCGCACCGACAACGATCACGGAAATGAGAGAACATATTGGTTTTATTCATAACTCTCCGCTTCCAAATTGATTCCGTACCAATGAAATAAAGATGTAAGCTTAAGCCTCGCCCCTTAACGAGAACCACTGCCATATCCGTCTACCTTCACCGGGGATTTGCATAATATGACATCTGTAATCCGTGTAGCGGGATGTGAAGGCAAATGCTCTTCGTTTTTTAATATGAAAAAAAAATATTTAACAGGATTTAAGATTACAAGGGGTTTTTGAAGGTATTACGTCTAACACCCTTCTCTGAATTTCATTTGCACGCCGTTCGTTTCTTGTTTATTTGCGTCTTTTTTATGTTTGATATTGATATCATCTGTAATACGATACAGACTGTCGTAATTATTAAAATATAATGAACATTGCGTGAGGTCTAGCCGGAAGTTGTGTGGTCTATCCAGTTCAATTCAGTTTCTTAATCCAGATATATTTAAACTAAATACTTCCGCATATTATCCGTGATCTGTTACATGTGTCCATGTACAAATTGGTGGACGGTTCCAATTCGGGTACGATGTGGGTGGTAACTTGCGTTTACAACTTTTTTCTATCCTGTAACATTTATATTTGGTTGATTCGGACCTCCTGCGTGGTGTGAAGTAGTTTGTGTTATAATTATTTTGACAGTGTTCATTTATTTATTTGCTTCGACTGTCAAGAAAAGGAATCTAAATTATTTCATATATCATCCATACAACAGGGTCGAAATATTGGTGCGAAAAACGTATACCGTGAGAACCCGTAACATAGGAAACCTGCACTCCCGAGAGTTCTCCATAGAGATCATAAAAGTGTGTGAAGTCTACCAATCTGCACTTGGCCAGCGTGGTGGGCTATGGCCTGCACCCCTCACATCGTGAGTGGAGACCCGAGCCCAGTAGTGGGACAGTTATGGGTTGCAATGATGATGATATATAAAGTATTGTTAAAATGTGGGTTTTTTTATATTTTTCGAATAAGCAGAAAAGAAAAGAATTCATCGATTGGGATTCGAGCACTCCAACAAATAAGTATATCAATTATACTAAACAAGTCAAAAATAGTGTTAACTGTTTTTAACCCAAGAACACCCGAATCAATTTAAACGATATTTGGTTTTTTGAATTCGTCTCAGCCCCGATAAACAGAATAACTATTAACAAATAATTGAAAACAACCCTTAAGTTTTCCACTTTTAAGTGGAAAACCTGATTTTGTACCTGGATCGGGGAAACTATTGGAGAGATTTAAATGCTTTCATAGGGAACGTTTTTTAATTTGTTATGTATTTACTAAACGCACCTACAATTCATGAATCTAATATGGCTAACGGGGACACATGTTTATCAAGAATGCAGAACAACATGTGCCGGGCTTGCTTCTTGTTTATAAAATAACGTGACGTATTGTTTTCAATCTTGATCAATGCTTCTTTAGACTATATTACAGAATAATTTTTTGATTCAACTAATGAAACAAACTTGAACGAAAGCAGACCACAGTCTTAATAGATAATACATGAATAAATATCTTAGGATAACTCGCACACGACCATCTGATCCCAAACTAAGCGATAGCTTGTACCTTATTACACGCGATCACCACAGTGATCAACTGATTAACATACATAAGTTATATTTGATTATTACTCTTATGGTTATTTTTAGTATACATTAGTTTTTAATCGGTATACTTTATACTATT
>DWKC01000835.1:0-11373 GCA_018249195.1 Racta chiria
GTTATTGATTTTGGTTGCTTCAACGATGTACTCGTATTGCTTCCCTTCTTTGTTTGTCTTCCCCGCGCATGCGGTTCTATTACTTTTTTCCGGGCAGACTGGTGTTGTTAATGTTCTTAGGCGGCGGTGATCTTTTTCCATCAGGTCATCCGTCCGCTGATTTGCCTGTTTATGTCATAAAATAAGAGTAACATTGATGTTCGTAAATAAGACTTGTTTACTGCACAGAGAATGCGATCCTTTAGCGTCGGTCAATTCAATTCAAAAATAATACTCTAAGTCAAATTTTGATCAAGTTTTATACGAAAAACTCATTCACGCTTTTACAGCCTCTATATATATCGGGACTTGGTCCCCTGACTGAGGTCTTTTCAGCCATGGTAACTAGTCCGGTAATGTTCACGCCGCCCGGGCGATGAAGCCTTACCTGGTTGATCCCACTGGTGGGAAGCCCAGCAGGAGCCAATCAGTGGCTGGGCGGCGGCTTGGGGTCTAATCATGGGTGGCGTCAGATCTCGCAGGTGCTGGAACTCTGCCACCTCCGTGCGTGAGAACATTCTTGTTGCAACGCGTACGATGAAGTTATCCAAGCTGTCGACTCATAAGTCCCCTGTTAATGGTGATCCCGAGATACTTTGCTCGTCGGGACTACTGGATTTCTTGTCCTAGGAGCTTCAGAGTCAGGCCACGCGTAGCTTCTCCACCGAAGCGCACGGCCTGGGTTTTCTCGATGTTTACCGATAACATCAATTTTGATAGCCATTCTGGCATGGCGTCTAGGGCTCACTGCGTCTTCACTGCAGCGCGCCCTGTTCAATGATGAATGCCGTATCGTCGGCGTATAACGCGAGCATCGCTCCTCCTTCTACTGGAAAGTCATCGGTATAGTGCACATAGCAAACCATAGAAAAGCAGCTCCCCAGGGGACTCCAGCTGCGATGGGATGTTCGGTGGAGAGCGCGTCGTCTACCGCTGCTCTGAATCTCGTGTCTCGTAGGAAGCTGGAGATCACCTAAAAATACGCTTGGTTGCCGACGACTGTTGTAACTTCAAAGCCGTCGTGACAAACACATAAGAAACATAAAAGAAGGTAGGTAGCAGCGAGATGGGCCTGTAGCTCTCGGGCTTCATGATGTTATTACGGAGCTTGGGCAGCATGACCAAGTTATGTCAAATCAACGCACACCTAAAGTAGCTGCTGAGCAATTTTACGGGATGAATAGCGATGCATGAAATAGAAAACACAATACAATTCCCAGGAACAGCTACAAATAAATTATGTATTTTTTGTATTATTGGAGTGAAAACTTCTTTAGGCGCATCGGAATCTTTTTGACATAAGAAAAAATTCATTTATCTCGGAACACCTTTACTGTAACAAGAGTTCATGGTGATTTAAAAATATACTCAACTTTTTTTTTTATTTATTCAGATTAGTATCCTATTCTGTCGGCACTCGGGAGTGCCGGGGAGTCCTACTGTTTTTTATCTTCTACCAAGTCTAATGACTTCATTAACATGACTGAGACTGAATTAACATCCAATTTTATTGATTTCTAGCTGTGCCCGCGACTTCACCCGCGTTTAAATTTTATCTATATATATATTATTCTTGGGTAGCGTGTGTATGTCACTGAAAATTGGTCGTACCAACTGAGAAACCTTCGTGGGCTCGTAAACAACAACTTTGTTAAAGATCATCACATGACCAAATGCATAGTTTACGATTCTCTAAAGGACATACAGACAAACATTCATTTTCCGTATCTTCTTTTCAACTTGTATTGTTATCTGCGAAGCACCAGTTTGAATGGAAGATATCGCCGTTGATATGGCCGCCTCTTGTTTTTTGTTTATTTTTACCTACTATTACTTTCTTGGGTACAATCAAGAGTATGATTGTTATTTATTTTCGTCATTTATAACACAATTGAAATCATTGATGAGGCTTTGCGGCCTCATTTCGTCAGTGTAATTTGTTATATTAGCATTCAATTTGCATTACGTACTTCCTAATTAATTTGCTTTGCTAGAGTGCGCAGCGCGAATATTTTTCTCTTTAATAAATCGTATTATTTCCATTAGAGATCGTGTTCGCTCGATCGAGTTCCGCTCAAGTTTGTTTGTAAATTATATTTTTTAATTAGTGTAGGTATTTTCAAAAGATTTGCGGACTAGTTTCCTACACCATTTATTTTTTCTCTTTATTGTCGAACCTTTTCGAAACAGTGGTGGAATGAAAATATATGACGTTCGTAAGTGTATGAAAAATACTTACATGGCACAAGTAATTTGAGTTTTTTTGATACTTGACCAAATTAAGTCACTAACGTATCCTTTTAATAGGAATGTTTTTATAGTTTCTTTCTCCTCTTTTAGCGAGCAACTCATCAGTTGGCAAACTATCAGTTGACAATGGAATTTGTATAGTCCGAATTGTTTAAATTATCGTATTTTTTTCATTTGAGCATTGATTTTAGCAAAAATACCTCTAAGTGTCAATCCAAACTTAGGCCAATAAAATATAGTGAAAACCGCATTCAAATCAGATTAGCCATATCTGAGATTACCACGAACAAAGGCACAGACAAACAGAATAACAGACAAACAGACAAAAATTCTAAAAAGGGTTGTTTTGGGTTCTCTTTCTCACTACAACCTGGGGGGTTAAAAATCTTCCACATATCTTCTATGTACAGACAGCGATCAGCTACAGATTTATTAAATGTATGATTCACAAGCGCGATAGCATCGCTACAACTACCCTAATAACTGTCGCACGTGTAGGTAGTGTCCTATTGTTTGCGTTTATCTTTTTTTACCTTAAGGAAGCAAACTAAAATACGAGTCATGTGAAGGCAAGTATCGCCTCCAATAGACATTCAGGAACGAAGTGATTGACCCAATTCTTTACGGACCCCATGTAATAGCTCTGAGGCAACACCAGTGCAGGAAGTCCAATCCATAATTAACACGTAGGTGAGGAAATGACGTGAAAATCGAACTGCAGACAGTATAACTCTGATGTTGCAAACACAAAACTAGGGATAAATTATTAATATTTTCACAATAATATATGTAGGCGTTGGGTTGTTGCTGCGACATTGCTGTGATGTGACAACTTTCGTCGATATTTACAAAATTACAGGGGTCAAACTATTAATGGCCCAGCAATGAGCACGGGTCTCCCTCAGAACTGAAGAGCTGCTCCAGTGTGCATTGGTTGAGGGGTTAGTGGACAACCCAAGTGTCGAAATTTTTTATGCCACCCGAAGGCCTCCTATATTGCATAACGATTGCTATCTAACGATAACTGGGACCGGCGGCTTTACGGGCTACGGTCACCCATTCTCCTAGCGACTACGCCTGCGGTTGCTTAACTTCGTTGATCACTTGCAATCGAAGCAAGACGCCGGTTATGAATGCTTTAATAATGTATAAAATTGTATAGTCCATGTGAGTAAAACTATGCATTCTCAAATTTGTCGCTGACATCCTTCGACGGCATCTTGTCATATAGCTGTCGCATTTGTGAATGGATTCTTATGATGGATTGCTTCGTTGTAATTTGGATAGGGACTGATGAATCCAAATGTACTGGAAATTGTTTGAGAATTACGTGTTATGGTATGGTTCAAATTATCATGGCATTTATTTGCTAATCTGGAGCCTTACCACGTTACCGCAGTATTCGTATAGGCTTCCTCACTATACGAGATAGTGTCATATTTTAACGCAGTATTATTTGTTGCTATATCGAAGTGAGAAGGCATGTATTAATATTTTTGTGGCCTATATTTGAGGTCTAGAGGAACTCCATGCCGCGGATTGGTCGATGATAACAAGGGAACTCCATGCCGCAGATTGGTCGATGATCACAAGCAAAGTGAATTAATTTGTCTATCTTTTCAGGCCTGAGATATTTCAAAGACACTGTTACCTAACAATAAACAGGAAGATTGACAAATTTTCGTGCCCTCGGATGTACAAATTTACGAGAAATTGTAAAAATAAGCCCGTGTTAACACAGCACTGAGCAGTTAATGGAATGTAAACAGTTTACAATATAATTCTTAAAAAAATGCTCGCGACAGCTTTAATATGCTTCTTGCGAATGCCTCTGCGTTCATTCGTTGCGTGATAATATTTGCCGTGTATTGCATAATTTTGGATTATCACAACAGACTCGATTCCATGTTACAAAGATATTAATGAGAGATTATTATTACAAAATAATAAGTGTTATATATTCATTCGGTTTTACAATACCACCAATTACATGAATTAATTTTTGGACGGAATGGCTGTTTATGTCGTTTTTGGAAATGTTGAAAAGAAAGCAATTTCGTCTTTTTTTCTAAATTTGTATCTTAAACAGGTTAGACAAACTGCTGCCATTGATCTAATTGAGTATATTTAATGGATTTAGGTATAATGTTTTACACTAGATGGCGTTACCAACCGTGGCTGGTTTACCAGACGCTATACATATATGCTTCTCAAACTCTCACTTGTCTACGTCATTTTCAGTCGGTGACGTCATCGGCAGTCAGTTTAATCTCGTCATTACTTGTATATAAGTCTAACAGCCCTACTTGTGCCTGCTACGAAAAATTTTCACGAGTTGTACCCCAGATCCCAACAAGTTTGCGTCTCCTCATTATGTCAGATATACGAAAAAAATATTTCAACGATAATTGTATATGAATCTATCTATATAAATAACCTTTCCTCAATCGAAGAAAGGTGTCGGAAAGTACATCTATACCCTCACACCTGATCGATTGCGTTTTATTGCCAATAAGTTACCAACCATCTCTATCAATAGATACGGGGATATAATAGGGTCAATAGACCCTTGTTTTTCTTTTCATGATATATTATTTCGTTCATACATAACACTCGCTTCGCTCCTTTTTCTATAATAGGATTTGGCCCCAAATCGTAAAACCCTTAGCCAGCTTAAGTTGTTTTGTTCTTTGTGTGTTGAATGTAGATGAAGTTTATGAATAAGCTGAGGAATTCAGTTAACTGTTATAAATGCCGTCGCTTTTCAGCAATCTGGTTACGGAACATTGGTAATAAGCGAGAATTATGTTTGTTTAAGTTAAAACTAGTATCTGTATATTGTTGTCCGACGAAATAAATCCATTACAGTTTATTTTTATTAATAATACCAGATTTATTTACATACAAACTAATATTTACTTAGTTTTTCCCTAGTTATTCCACTATCCAATATATTATTTTTTTGTAGATGGCATAGTCAAATAGCTCGAAGTCTCCATGATAAGTAATCTATATATATACATATATATATATATATATATTGAACTACGTACTTAAATAGATATAATTACACCAAGACCTAATAATTATATAATTACATTCCTGTACATCACAGAAAAGTTTTTCCTGGGTGGGAATCGAACGCACGACCCCCGGCTTAGCAGTCGAGTTTCACTAACCACTACACAAACAGGCCATTCAGTGTAATGATATTAATCTACCACCTAACTCACTGAGAGTGAGTGTGTAAGAGCAAACATCGGTTGACTCGCTAACGCGTGTCTAGATACATATATTCTTTCATTTGTTTTTAGCGAAAACTTTTTGCTTCTGAAAAGAACCTAATAAAGTTATTGAAGTTCCGTCCCGACCAAAACTTCTACAGAACTTCCTGTTCGTGTCAAGCAAAAACTAACCTTATTACTGAAGCATTTAAGTACATTTACTGCAAGTGGTTCGCTGACGACTCGTGTCAAATTGTAAATCAACTCAAGCTAAAATAAACTCTTTTACTCTGATGTAAGGTTCATTTTTGAATATAGTTAAATAACATGTGGTTTGAATTCCTTGTAGTTTTGTTTTGTTTCTTGCGGTTTATCTGTATTAGTTTTACTTGAAGTATTTACTACGAACTGTAGTATTTTGAGGTTCTACGTGTTTGAGTTTGTAAGCTAAGTTGAGAATTCGTCTTTCTAGTCCATAACACCACTATTCTACGGGTGGCCACGTGAGGCCTGGAAGCAAGTAATTCCAATGCGGATTAGAGGGGTTAGTTGCCAATCTAAGAGTCGATGTTTTCATGGCCTGAAGACCTCCAACTCTTAGGTTGGACATTATTGGAGGGTAAGAGAGTCCTATGACAGACAAATTAACGTATGGACGGTGAAATCCTGAAAAGCCTAACATACCTAGATCTAAAATTCTGTCTTCAGTTTTGCCAGACCGAAAAGGAAATGCCTTCGTTGGCTCGTATCCAGATGTCACTCAAAAATGGAATCAAGCGACGAGCACTGGCATTCGAAAAAAACATCATAAAAATTAGTACACCGAATATAAACTTATGTGGTTACAAATACAATAAAAAAATTATGAGGTAATAAATATAAAAAAATACAATCGAATTGAAAACCTCATTTTTTAATTTTATTTAAAAATAGGATCCGTTGGCACCCAGTAGGTATGAAACCCTGAGATAATTTGAGGACTTTCTTTCGCCATTTCTCCTCCTTTATATTCGTCCTTATATTTCAAAACTGTGGTAGGTTCAAAATATTTGATGTTCATAATAATATGTGAATTAAAAAAAACTACGACATGAAATAAATGATTTGAGTTTGAGTTTAAAATATCTTATATACCGACGAATTTTGTCGAATAAGGAAGTCAAACCAGACCAAGAGCTGAAAACCATTTATTTATTTAACTTGATTAATTTTCACGATAAATCAGCGTTCTCCAAAAGTGATTTAGGACTGCGCGTCGAACAGACGGCTTTGTTTAATTAATTAATAAATTTTACACAATCTAAGGATAAAAAAATATTTTAACTACCATAGGACTCTTAAAATATGAATAAGAACGACGATTATTATAAACTCCAAGATAAAATAAGTCGTTTGTTGCTTATCTCAAGCTTAAAATAAAGGCATTTTACTTGTTAGCCCTATTCTGTAAATAGGAAGAAACTCCTTGTGAGTTAAATTTCTCTCTCACCCAAGAAAAAGCGCCATAGGGATTTGTTGACGCGATAGCGCAGTTTGAGTAGCGTTTGTAAAAGGCAACTTTAAAGAAATACATTTTGATTTAAATTTGAATCCGGTTTCAATCCGCGTTTCAACACGGGTACTCTTGACTGAGGAGGCATAGAGACCCACGCTTCTTTAGTGCAGATTGGAGGGATCAGCCAACTCAAGAGTCGGACGTGTGCCTGAAGATCTCATGAAATTTTTGCTAATTTAATAAAGATGACATCCAATTTCCGACCTTCACTAATAACTTCAAAATGTAACTATACACATGACAAACATAAACTTATAACTAAGATCGTAAATTTAAAAAAGATCTTGGCATGAATGAATTTCCCGATGCGTCTGTCCGTTTGTCTACATGGTATAAAAAACGACGACCTTTGTCTTGTGTGTGAATAGGCCCTAATCCAACTAACTACAATCCAAATAACTACTCTGTTATTAGCGTCAGAATCCTCGTGTATTCATTTAAATAAATTAACTATCTCAATTAAAATCATTGTGCTTTATTATAGCCTTATTATTTTCGATGCCTCAATTTCAACCACCGTGCTGGTAAATGTGACACTGTTTCCATTGCTCCTGGGATTAGTTGCTTGAAAGAGCTTAATTAGCGAGCTTTCCTCAACAACTAAACTTGCCATACTAGTTAGTTACATATATATTATAAGGGCCTATTTAGATGTGCCACACAATAGTATGCGACAGTGAAATGTCAAACTCGTTACCGGCCATGACGACTTTTAGACCTGGTATTTGGAGCAGGGAAAACGGAAAAAGAGGGGACGCAGTACGTTGAGTCACCGGAGTCAGCAATGACATCAAAGGGCCCGAGCCGTAGTAACATACTAATTCAGGAGGGGTGACTGAAGAAGAATACATGCGAGGATGACTAAAAAACGAGAAGGATGACGAAAAGAAAGCAAGATAAGAGGACTGGCTCTCAGACACTGCGATCGCAATTACCTACAAAACATTTCACGGTTCACTCTAAAAGGGAGGTAAGCAGGAGGACAGAATGACGTGTCACGCTTCAGACCTGTCAAATCAAAATGTCACTGTGTCTTAAAAATTTGGAGCATCTCAAGTTACTACTTCAATTTACTTACTAGTAATGGCGGCATACTCCTCAGACCCGTGCTCAGTCACTACTGAGTTAATTCTTTAGTTCTATTCTCATTAAACCCACTGGTTTAATGGGTTAAAGCCAATGGAAATATATAATGTCACCCACCTTCAAACAGTAGTCTGGACTTTACGTGGGATTAGCTACAGATTTTTTAAATCAGTAACCAATTTTAAAGGGATCGCATTGTTTAATAATCAAATTGCAATATCGAATTATATTTCTTGCAATATTTTGAGTTTCATTAGGTGAGCACGATGAAATAAATATTTTGAATTTGAGTTTTGAATTTACCTTTTCAATGAAATCAGGATTGGCGGTGTATCCATAGCCAATGAAAATCATCGAGTGAAGTCCCAGGATCATTACCATTGTGTAGAATCTGAACACAAACAAATTTATTTGAAAATCTTAATATACTTATTAACTTAATTAAAGTAATATAGAACATTAAATAAGCAAGAGGACCCGGGTTTGACTACCGGCCGGGAAAGGAATTTCAGCGACTGATGATTAATTGTTCTCGGGTTATGTTATTTGAAACATGAAAAACCTGAAAACCTTGTATGTTATATATGTAAGGAATCCTTATATATGCAAGGGTACAAATGTAAGGGTTATTTTAGGGGTGTCTGCTGATCCGTCAGTTGGTATCTGTCAAAATCGACAGAGGTTGACCATTATTACTCTAAATGACAGCGTAAATGACGTGACCCTACTGAATCATTCGTAGATTTATTTTTTAACCGCGATATTTTGCCGTCAAGGTACATACGTAACAATATAATCTTTGGGGAATTCTATGTATATTTTCTGTACACATACATAATGACAATAATATAGAAATTTGAAAAAAAAAAATCTCCGACACAAATGCATCTTACAAACCGCCATCTATCCAGACCATTATCAATCAAAAAACAAAGTCCAAGTGTCGGCTCACACAAAATATGATTGTGGGTCTGGAAAGACCATTTTTTGACTTCGGGATCAGTTTGAAATATATTAGTAGTTTTTGATTGTGATAGGGCTATGTATACCCCATCTTGATGCTAAACAGTCAGTTATGGAAATCTGAAAAATACCGTAGCTTAATATGGATTTACAATAGAAGTAAGATCAGCATTGCAACCCATAACTGTCCCACTACTGGGGTCAAGTCTCCACTCACAATGTGAGCGCTACAGGGGTACAGGTCCAAGAAAGCTGGCCAACTGCGGAATGGTAAAATTCACACTTCTTTCAGAACTTTATGGAGAACTCTCGGGAGTGCAAGTTTCCTCACGATGTCTGCCTTCAACACAGCAAGTGATAATCAACTTCTGATACGTACATAACTTTGAAGATTAGAGGTGTGAGCAGCAGGATTTGAAAGCGGGACCTCCCGTTCAAGAAACCAACGTTCAATCCAACAACCACTGCGGTATGTGAGGTAGGTTGGAGCAATATATCAACAAGGTATTACGTCAAACACTACTACGAAACCTTACTGGTGTACTTGGCTGGTATTTCGACTTATTTTTTCCCGCCGTATTTCATTAATATACTCGTAATCAAAATAATTTTCCAAACTCAAAATTTGTTTCCAAGTTAATGGTTATTGGTTTAGTTCAAGTTATTAATAGGGCTCTTTAGGGCACGATTTCTATTACTGTGCACACATACATACGTACATACATTCATAGATTCATAAATGAAAACACACCTCATTGCCTGGAAGCATTTGAAGATACCGCCGTCTGCACTTCCGCCATATTTGAGAGCCTTCCAGTTCTTTTGAATGCAAAAAGCTTGGACGAATCTGTTTCCTGTAAATGGTTTATATATTAATACGGTGGATTGTAGGTAGTTAGACAGGATTTAATTTTATCGTCCGCTAAGAAAACCAGCAGACCTACTACCATCTGGTAACGCAGTATTATTATCATCTTACTTTGCTACGGATTGCCTCTATAAAACAAGCTTGATTTCAAAATAAAATAAAAAATATCTTTGGACAACTCACACATGGCCATCTGAACCCAAACTAAGCGTTAGCTTGTACTATGGTGGTCAGACAACTGATAAACATACATATATATTTTTTAAACACATACTTAAATATTTATTCTTTTTACACCTAGACACCATTCAGAACCAGCATTCCTGTTCAACACAGAAAAGCCTGTCCTGGGTGGGATTCGAACCCACCGTATCCAGCGTAGCAGTCAGGTGTACTAACCACTAGACTAACAGACCAGTGTTGAAAAATTGTTTCCATAAGAGCGTTACCATACGTAACCTATGTCTGACAACTTTATGTGCCCTTTGAAACACGGAAGCGCTTATGATTTTTTTCGCCATTTACGGTCACCCGATTTTCCCCGTGCGATCGACGCAAGTTGCAGATCTATGAGCGATTCGTAATAATGGAACGACCACCATTTTCGGCACATCCCATTTCAATTAAGGACCTCAAAGCAAAACTAAGACACTAATGGAGACGAGGTCAATGGTTTGGGTAGGAGACGGCTTGGAACAAGTCCAGAAATCCCTTTCCACATTATGTTCGATGCCTCAATTTCACCCGTCGTGCTGGTAAATGTGAGACTGTTTCCATTGTTATATTATTCGTTAGTAGACCTAGTAGACCGTGGTAGTAGGTCATAGTCTGAAGGCTTGCGTCGATCCTTAGTGATCGGGAAAGTTTAGCAACAGTGCTTAAATGCGGTACTTTCTGGTAACCCGTAGTTATTTATAGCCCGAAAGTCTACGTCGAACGTTAGTGGTCGGTAGAGTTAATAAGCAACAGTGCACGAGAAAAATGGATGGGTGAAGGCTAGTGGCAAAAAAATCTTAAGCTTTTCTTGCTTCAGAGTGCTCGTAAGACTGTTGGTCCCGGTCGTGTCGTTTATTATAAATAAATAAATATAAATATCGTTGGACAACTCACACACGGCTACCTGACCCCAAATTAAGCGCTAACTTGTATTATGGTGATCAGACAACTGATAAACAGGAAAACAAGCAGATGGGTCACCTGATGGTAAGTGATCACCGCCGCCCATGTACATTAGCAACACCGGGTTGGGATGTCACTAACGCGTTCCTTACCTGGAAGGAAGTAGTAGATCATAAAACCGCATATCGTGCGTTTCTGGTTGGTCTCATGTGGTTAGCTGGTAGAGAATGCATATCGCATTAAGCTCGCCATTTGTACCGTAATATTTT
>DWKC01000836.1:0-11370 GCA_018249195.1 Racta chiria
GGTGGTGTTTAGTGGGTAAGTCTCCACATAACCAACCAGCCGTAGGCAGCCGTTGGTATGCATGAGCATTCGCCACCTCCCTCTCTGCTTCTTGGAGGGTAGTTCAGAGGGCATTCCAAACCCCTCGCTTGGACGGAAATAAAAAATCCCTACTTAGTTTGTGAGTGTACTCAGCTTGTGACTTTCTAGTCAAGCTAAATATTTTTCTGGATTTAATGCGTAATACAATATGTGCTTAAATTTTAGGTACATTACTCTGATTCCGAAAAAGTATATTTTGGGTTTCCCTTATTCGGCACTGCACTGCACTGCAACCGAAACACACAAAAAACATTTTACCATCGATTTTATTAATTTCAGGCTCATCATTCCTTGTGTTTTACTAAAATATAATTCGTAGCGTTCTACATATATTCTTTAGGTACCTACACTTTTTAATCGACTTTGGTAAAGTTAGAAGACTATAAAGGGAATTTTTTGAATTGACATTTCTTATTTCTGAACCGATAAATAAAACGCACAAACAGACAAATCTAAAAATACATAAGTCCTACATTAATAATATAATAAATCCTACATTAATAATTACTTCTAGTGATAATTTAAAAAAAAATTGTTTTAAAAATATCTATTATTAAAAATATATCTGTATGTTTATCAGTTGCCTGCTCACCATAGCACAAGCCATTGATTAGTTTGGGATCAAATGGCCGTGTGTGAGTTGTATTTATTATTATTATTATAAAAGTACACTCAACTGACGTAATAAAACAAAACTTGTAGTAAAGACTTTTATTGTTAGTCCCGGCTTAAATTACACATCATTACATTATGAATTTGAGGATTACTTATAAAAATAACATGAATATTGCGGATTAGTAAGAATTCAACTGTAATATAAACAAACAAGGAAAATAATACAAGCCACCTCATACCAAAGCACCATTTGTGATAACAATATACATTGATTAGTGTAATCATTAGCTAATTAAAAATAAAATATTACAATTATTTTACAGGATTAATAGTTAGGGGAAGTAATATAAATAATCCTAACTATGAGTATGTTGAGCAAATGGCGGATCACATTTTAACTGCACTGCAGACACTACAGATATCTACCCCGCCTGGCACACACTCTATGTGGAATGAATGCCTGCAATTGAAAACAATCAAGTCCGATGCATTCGACAGGTCTTTTATAATGATACGTCTATGGCACACACAGCACAGAAATTCATCAGTCACAGATATTCCCCTCTGTTGTCCTATAATTAATTTTTCATGTAAATCAAAATAATTACGTAGAGTTATCACTTTGCAAGCTTCTTGAACTGACAGTTGCAGATGGTAATTACACATCATTTTCACCAATGACTCCTTTAAGTCCTTTATTTCACATCCCGATTGAATATTCTCAATTAACATTCGTGGATCGACATAGTTACCGATTCGTTTTAGGAGAAGCGTAACACATTCTGGTTTGTGCACAGTTTGTTTAATTAGGTCATGCCAGAGCTCTACGTCGTTGTGTTCTTGGCAAAAGTTTATAGCCTGATTAATGTCGTCTAACTTCTCGATTATTATTTGAAGGGCTTCTCTAGTATTACCTATCCGGCCGAGAAGGAACACCATCTCCGAGTAAAGGTTATTACTTTGGCAAACATCCAGAGCTTCTTGTATAGGATAATTGTCACTACACTTCAAGAAAGGCAAGAGCTTTTCCCTGGCAAATCTTGCGTAAAGTCTAACTAGCTTCCCATGATACCGTCCATTTGGTTTAATCTTGCTATACGCGTCCAAATACTTAAAGAGGTATAAGTCATTATTTTCTAATTGCTTCTCTATTACTTCAACGGGAATTTTCTTAACTAGAAAAATGTCATCCTTATCTAATCGACTGTCTACTGTACCAATAGAAGTTTTCTTTTCGGGAAGAAGTATTGAAATAGTCCTATCACAGTCGAGATTCATCAAATCTAATATCTTATCGTGTATCACAGAATACATATTGTGTTTGGTAATAAGTTCGAAAACGTCTTTGTGTTGTAACGTCAAGTACGTAGTCAAGGCTTTATCGTACTTTTTCTGATAACGATATAGAAGTGCTAGAGCTTCCAGGTAAATGTTTTTGTCCACGTCCGTGGTCAATAAGTACCTCAACACTTCGTTAATCACAACTCCAGTTTTGTACAAAGCTGGATTCCACTCTTTTACAAGTTTCAAGAACCCTTGAGAGTCTTCTTTCAGGTATTCATTAAAAAATTTTTCGTAGGTATGCGAACTCAAAGCCTGGTCCGGATTACGAGGAACATACGGACTGACTGCTCTAAGTTGTTTCATGTTGGCGAATTTTAATATCTGATTTTCCCACAACACTTTGTCGTTTTTACAAATCCTCGCGCACAATATAGCGGCTTCATCGAATTGATTTTCCGACAACAGATGATCTAAATATTTGATGCCAACTGTTACTACCGAATGTTTTGAGGTCTTTCCTCCCACTTCCTCTAATACTGACATGGCCCTTTCAAATCGTTCGTTCTTAGTAAGCCATTTGACTCTGTCGTCAATGTCGTAAGTACTGGCAACTATTATTTCTTTAGGAGAAACTATGAAGAAACGGTTTTCCTCAATAAGCGTGTCCAGGTGATAATCGTTCCAAGAGTATTCTTCGTATCCTCTAATGTTTAAGCTGTCAGTTGAAATTTCACAAAATTCACAGTCTTTGTAGTCAGCGACGGAGAGTACAGGTCTCTGCGCTTTGCCAGTTTTAGCGTCGTATTCCTTCGGCACGCCGAGTAATACGAGCTGATCGTCCAGTGGTCCCAGTCCGCTAATGTAATAGTCAGTTTGGAAGGTGTACACCGGATCAACTAGATATTCTGTTACATCTCTGGTTTGCAATTCTATTTGGTTTCGTTTACGTATTACACATATTCGAACGGTGTCAACCCATCCTATCATTAGGGTTCTAGGTGCAGACCAGAGTAGATTGCAGCGATAATCCTCGATGGATCTATTTGGTGATTTTTCCCACTGAATGAGGCCCAGGGAACATCGCGCTACGAGGTCATAGACGCGTACTCCAACCTCGCACGCCCAAGCCACGAATCTTTCGTGCCAAGCCATAGCTTGCACATTGCCTTCGCATTCGCAAAGTACAGTGTTTCGTAACCGATTTAAGAAAGTTTTCTCGTATAGTGTCAGCTTGGTGTCACCTGCAATTTAATAATAATTATGCAATGAATGCATATATAGTTCCACAATTCCATATTTTAAAAGTTTGTCTTAACTTATGCAGATTATAAAAATATTGTAGAGATAATAAAGAAAAAATATTTGTTGCTAGTGTCGTAATCAACGAAGTTAAGGGTATTGAGAAAATATCAATAAATGATCAGGAATTTTCGTAGTCATTGGGTAGTTTCTGGGCAAATACAATATTTTTCAAATTATTCTGTGCTTCATGAGATATAAAGCACAATGTTATCATTAGATTACAGTTCCTAAGCCATGTCCTGGGACAGCATGAAATATTGAACTAATGTTAAATAGATTAAGTTAGGTACTTTCCTTGTTTGCTAATGTGATGAATACTCTGAATAATCTACTCTCAATATACTATCTTCTACCATAATACAAGTTTATGTACATTTTAGAAAATGTGTCTTTTGTGCAATTTTGAATAATATTAAAAAAAACAGCTCATCATAATAGCTTCTATTGTTTTGAGTTATCCAAGGGAAATTGCTATGAATTATAAAGTTTAAAGCTAAAAAAATATCCAAATGATTGTATTGTATTATGAATAATGAAATGTAAATATAGATACGTCTGACACATATGCAAGTTACATGTAGGTACTTAAAATGGAATTTGCATTACAAGTGCCTATTATTATCATAATGTAAATAAGTTTGACAACAGTATATTCTAACCAATGGTACTGATTATACAGAACTTTTTAGAAATGTCTAAAAATAATACTCAAATACAAATAAATGGTTTTAATTCCAACCTACTCAGTGCAACACAATAATATAAATAGAGATGTGGAAGTGTTTCCTCGTTATACAACGATTTTGGTCATATATACTATTGTATTAAATTAATTCGGCCTTATTGGGGCAGCCTAAAATACCAGAATGTCATAAGAGGCGGCAGAATCCCATTTACAATATATTATAAATATTTATTAAATTAGTAATATTACTACTGGTAGTATCTTCTCTTGATACCTGACAAGCAATCACACTCTTGCTCCAGTCAGCTGCAACACAAATCATCTTATTCTAGCTGGGATTTTGGGAGCCAGCCCTATTCTTTTGGCCAATAACACATTGGTCATGCCTTGGGTGTTTAGTGCATGGCTGGGAGTGGCTATTACTATCATGTGACTCATCTGATTGTTGGCTATTTTCATCAATAAAAGAATCAGATGTAACATGTTTGTTTGCCTACAACTTATTTTTATTTAACAAGTTTTGTAAGATAAAAGTGGTGTAAGGTAACTGATGTTATTGTTATGAGTGATTACCACAGCACATATCTATTTCAACATCAACAGCATCAACAGCTTCAGAAGCGTGTTCTAGCATCTCATATAATTATAGACTAAGTCTCTATTTTAGCAATACACAATATCACTTTACATTACAGTAGATAATGTTTGGTTTCCATAAGGTATTAAATTTAAATTACCTGTGAGAAACCTTCTTCCAGAGCCGGACTTGAAATAGTAGGGGTCTATTGCAACAGACTTAACCAGTCTTCCTAACATCAAGCTGTGAGTGTTATCATCCGAGTATAGGCCATAAACCAGCACCTTCCCGTCATCTGAGCAACTGGCAATATAGTCACCATTCAGATCCACCGATATCTTGTTCACAGCGATGGCGTGAGCCTGCAGGTCTCTTTGGTTCTTTTCCTGTGATATCGGCACGGTGTTACCCTCATGGTCTAGCAAATGTATCACGCCCCACTGTGTACCGATGCAGATGAACTTAGTATGAACGCAAATACAGCTCACTGCGTCGTTTATTAAAATGTTTTCAATATCATTTTCCATTCTGTTATATTTTAACTTTGGCTCTTCGTCCGGAGTGAGACTGTCACAACTTTCAACGTTCAACGCCATGTCTCTCGTTTGAACGTCGAGGACAACCATGAAAATGTTAGTACATGTTAAACAAATTAAATGAATAACAATATAACGTGCTTTCCTGTTGTACTTTGTTGATTTCAATATTTTGTATTGTAATCAACTTTGTACTTTTCTTGTCAGTTTGTCAATCATTTCAATTGTCAGAATTGTCAAAATCAGGGTTTGACAGCCTTGACAGACTTGACAATGATTTGAAGAAGGCAGACTGCAAATCTGCAAGCAATAATCATAAAGCATTAAACTACAGAAGTCCATGGGCGGTTGCTGCCAGGAACTGTTTCTGAAATGCTTTATCTGTGGTGAGGTTAGTGGCGCGTAATTTAATCTTGATATATTTAAAGTTATAATATTGGATAGATTAGAAAATCTACCTAAAATCATTTTTGATCTTCTACCTTAATTTAATGATGAATTCTAAAAACTTTAATACTCAACGATACGAACGCTTTCTGTCAACTTTTGGAAAAAAGGTATTAGCAAATTTAGTCAAAAGCCATAGAAGTAAGTATTTATTTACCATTTCTAAACCTTTGTAAGATTCCTTTTATCCATTATAGTTTCGCTATATACTACGAAGGTAAAATATAGATACCCGGTGCGCGTTTTCATGGTTGAAAGTAGGTAGAAGTAGGAATAGAGGTAGGTAGTAGTTCTTCCTTCCACAAATTAAATTTATAGGAGTTGCGTATTTTCTTACAGTACCGAAAGGATTTGTTGGGTTAGACTAGTTAAGTTGCTATATTAGATATAGAAAAGGAGGGACCCCGCTTGACAGAGTCCTGTCAACATATTATCCGCCTGATTTCATGTTGCCGACATAAAGTTTTAGACGTTATGTGCCTATAGAATTTGGAATTTCGATAACTCTATAAAAAGATTATGCCTTTACACAGGAAAAAAATTGTTGAAGCTGTTAGCACTTTCCCATCTATCACTTCCCATTCCAAACCTTTACCAAAATCTCTCAGGGTATATAGGAAGGCAGTTTGATTCATTGATCCGTTTACGAAGTAATAAAAAGTGATAATTTTTGTTAAGATCATGTGTACCACTAAAATTAGAGCCTTTGGAAATCTAAAAAACATGGTAGTAGCATAATTAACTAGTTCATAAGTAAAACTATTTTGGATAGGTTAACAAGTTATTAAGCCTATTGTTGCCTGACAAGCATTTTAGCGGTAATTTATAAAATGTAATTTTTTGTTTAGGAATTGAACTCAACATTGCACAACAAGAATACAACAACAATATAGTAGTATCGACTTCGAACGTTCGAACTACGGACAACCACGGCCAAAATAAACGAGTTTTAAAGTACGCACCTTAAGTTAATTAACGTAATTCGCAAATTATACAAAGAATTGAAAATAAAAAATAAAATAAAATATCTAAATATAGTATGTACAAAATGTATAAAAGTATAAAAAAACCACCCGATGAATTTTAATTGGAAAAAAAAATCATTTTCTTAGTTAAGTACCGATATCAAGCAGCGAGGATTATGCAGGCTTTAGGGCATTAGGTATAGGTAATTATAGTATCTATTAAAAATGATCTTAATGTATTTTTAATTTTTCAGTTTTGGCGATTCATATATTCCCACATCTACATGCGAAGAAAATTTGCATATTAATGAATCTCTTAATATCAAATACAACAACAAATCAGAATTCTCAGATCCACAAGATGTCATAAGATCACAAGGACTATTAAAATCAGCGACTAAATTTGATTTAATTGACGTAGATGATGAACTCATTGCGCTGAAAGATGATGTGCAACAACATTTTTGTACTATCCTAATCGCAAATGATCGAAACAGTAATGAAAAAATAACCAACGTTAAGTATGTAGCAAAGGACCACATAGAATGGGATGATATATTTGATACACAACTATTGAACGATTTAAGTGTTTTGGATACTGATTCAAATATTGAGACACAAAAAGAAATTACGGAAAAAATCAACAATAATGGTTTGTTTTATGATGATATTAGTGAATGTAATATATCTGAAAAAGTAAAAATAAAAAAAAATGTGAGGAAACGTGCAAGTTCTAATCAAATTAAAAGTGGCATACCTAAGAAAGTAACAATCCCCTCAACCGAACTTCAAAAAAATACTTTTCGAAAACATAAATATACAAAGGCCGTGAAAACGTGGCTAAGCAATGTAGAGCATGAGAACATACAAAATAACAGGGTCATATTAGCAGAGATAATACCGGATTCGAATAACTCGGAGGTAAAGAAAATTCCAAAAAAAATTGTTCAAGCGCAATTAACAAACAGAGGCGGTGTCATGAAATTCGGAAAGCCAAAGCCATATGAACTTGATAAGCCACAAATCTTGGACACTGCAACTAAAATCGTTAATAATGCGAGTGTTGCATTTAAAGAAAGAAGGGTAAAACCCAAATTTGTGGCTCCAGTAAAATCGCAATCAACTGCGAAAAATATATCGTTCGACATTATCCATATAAAAGATGATTATCAAAAGTTCGAAACAGAAATAAATGCAATCAACAATGGGGAGATTTATATGATTCTAATATTTAGGTAAACTATATTTTAATGTACCTAGTAACTAATTTATTTAGATAATCTATCTATCCACATATATATATCCACATATTTGATTTGCCCTTAATATTATTAGCTGCATTTTTTTAAATGTGATTAACCATGTTTATTTTACGCAGCAATGGATTCTGTCAACTTAACAGTCCCTACGCGGAGGACGGATGTGAGGTGGATGGAGTTATGTTTGAAAATAATAACGTCATCTACTATTGGAAGCTTGGCTACAAAATCTTTTGGTAACAAAGGAAAATCAGTACATATCTATATTCTAATTGAATACATGGTCATAGTGGATAAGAAAGAAGTAAGGCTGGTCTTAGTAGCTCGTGTTTTAATTTAAATTACGAGGGCAAACACTGGCTCTATTTTGTAACGAACTGTCTTCTGTACAGCCACTGTACACTGGCGCACTCGTGTTACGGCACATTTGCAACACTGTAACCACGGCACGATATACCCTCGACACTGAACACTCGCTTCCATCCACTGACCGCTTGCACTTCACTTGTCCCTTTACTGCTCCTCCTTTTCTCTTCTTCGTTTTCCCTCTTTTTCCTTCTTGTTTCGCTTTCATAACTAGACTGCCCGTGCCGCTTCTTCGACGGCCTTTATGCCTCTAATTTCGAATGCTAACATCCCAACATCAAACACTTTTTAAAAATATGTTTCTTTTATCCTGCTCGCACAATTTCTGTCCCGCATTTTATTTTCTATTTCGTCCAACACAAAACTAGGATTTGAACATGGTCTTCGTCTTTAGGGCTAATGCACCTCTGGCCCGTGCGTCGATATTTATCAGATGATAGATTCATCGCAACAATAATAATCATCTTATAATAAAATATATTTTTTTACCTTAGAGAAAATAAACATTTATTATATTATATGTATATTATAATATGGACAATTGATATTTTCCTAATAAATTATTATTTCCAAGCAATTAATTTTATAATGTGTACTCGCATACCTACTTGCATGCTGTCTTCCCCATAAATATAATTAACATTAGCATTATAGACAATATTAATGTAAATGACGGCGCGGGTATCGACGAAGACTGAATGACAGCTGTCATTTGCTCTGACGCAACACCGAGCGCTAGGGCTTCAGTATTTATCAAAATACTCTATGGCTAGGGTGGAAGATCGACATTACTCGAGATGGCGGTAGTACGTTACGTGTTTGGTGGAATGTTAAAAAGTCCATTTACGACATTCAGAGTGCATTTTGTGACCTTACTTAACATTGTATGTTTGTCGGAATTGTTTATCCATGATATTATAATCGGAGTGTCCATAATTCCAACTGATTATTATTGGCCGTCCCCCGACTACCCACGTCCGTTGGAAATGGAAGCAAATAGCGAAGGGAGTCCCTCTGCCGTCCCTTCATATATTATAAAACACTGTAATAATGTTATTATGTTGGCGAACTATATAAATAAATAAATAAATAAAACATTTCAGTGGCGTGATGGAGAAACTAATCAACAAGAACACAATCGTGTGTTATGACGGCAAAAATTTGCTTAAGTATTTCACTGCGCAGTGTGGCATTAATGTTATAAGTACCGAAGTTAAGATTTTAGACTTGCAGGTGAGCGTGCAGGTAGTTAATACTACAACTGAATCCACCATTTTTGCTTTCTACCCAACATCTCAAATATTTATTACTTTGTACTGTTGTTTTAATCAACGATTTGCAGATTGGTGGTTACCTCATAGATCCCAGTAATCCCCCGGTCAATTTCACGGATCTTCAAAAGCTGTTGTCGTTTGTTCCGGAATACTCCGTTGTCACCGAGCGCGTCCAGAAGAAATGCGCGTTGCTCCTGGTCGAGCTGCGCGATTGCTTCAGCATGCTGCGGACGCTCCTCGTTGATAACAAACTGTGGAAAGTGTTTGTTGAAATAGAAATGCCCGTTCTGGCGATTGTTGCAGGTATATTTTAGTATAAAATTTCCGTTTCCATTGTAGGAGGCTTCGAGCCCGGTGGCTGTGTCGACCTTATATTAACGACAAAGTTATATTAACCTTATATTAACCTTATATAAACAGCACCAACCGCTAGTACGTAAAAAAAATTTAATACTTTCGTGTTTCGGAGAGCACGTAAAGCCTAGATCTAGTCTAGAGGAGAGTCTAGAGAAATCCAGTCTTTTTAGGAGTGACCTTAGATAGTAAACTACAGTAGGGCCCGCATATAGCAACCCTCACAAATAAATGAGGTTAGGAATATATGTTGCATATGCTGTTAGGAAAATAAGACAGTTCACTGACGTTGATACTGCATGCTTGTTTATTTTGCATATTTTCATAACATCGTGTCTTAGGGCATTTTGCTGTGGGGTAAAGCAGCCAACACAGAGCAAATCTTTGTATTACACAAAAGAGCTATATTAGGTCTATTTATAAGTTAAGGTCACGGGAGTCTTTGGCGAGATAAATTCAAACAAATATATATTCTTACAGTAGCTTCACAGTATATCTATAGCAATATTGTTTTTAAACGAAATAATATAGGCTCATATAAACTGAACAATTAGTCATGTCTTCGTACCGACTTTCGAAAGTCCAGCAATCGGTATACGGTTCTATAATAAAATTCCTAAGTTAATACGAGATTTGCCTGTGCATTTATTCAAGAAACGTTTAAAATCTCAGCTCGTAGGTAAGAGATACTATACTATAATTGAGTATTTAAATGACAAGGATACATGGAAATGATCCGCTCTGCTCCCAGTTCCGACTAGGCTAGTAAACATTTTGTAATAGATATATATTTTTTTTTTAAAGAGTACCGGCAGTTTTTTTCAGCTGGCTTTTTGTTTCTTCCGGCTTAAATTAGCGTACATAGCCATAAGTTTATGTCGTATTATAAAGCCGATGACAGTTAGGCACTGTCTATCGAAACCTTAGGCTCTATCATAGAATTTTCTTAATTTTTTTTTTGGAATTTACTGTTATTAATTCAGCTATTAATATAGGTAGAGCCTTGGTATTGTTAACTTCGTGACTTTCGTTAAGTGAGCTCTAAGTTCCTAAGACGAAATAAATAATTTTGATTTTGAAAATGTTATTACGATTCATAATAATATTTTCTGAAGTAATAAATAAAATCATTCATATAGCTACTATATATGTAAATAACTGCTCACGGGATAGCCATGAATATTATCCGATATTCGGATGAATCTAATATTATGGGTTTCAGTAAAAAAAATGAATGCAAAACAATGTCTTTTTCATTTTTGTCTGTTCGCCGATTTGCCTGTCCTTCGTGCATTTTTGCGCACTAAAGTATCTTAGAAACAACAGATCTAATTTAAATGCGGTTTCACTGACGAATCAATCAATGACGGCAAATCAGCAAACAGACAAAAATTAAAAGAGACATTGATTTGGTTTAAATTTTTTTACTCAAACCGCACTTGCGCGACGGCGGAACGGAGCGGCGCGGCGCGGCGCGGCCGAATTGCCTAGAAATCATATTTTGACTATTGTAAGTATGACTTTGTCTTTTTTTCTTTTTACAGTGATCTCTTCCGCGGTGTTTTGGGTTGTAACATCGAAGGCACCCGTGGTCGTCTCGCCTGGGTTAACAATTGGGTCACTTT
>DWKC01000837.1:0-11366 GCA_018249195.1 Racta chiria
CTACAAACCCCTCCTATAATTTTCTCCCATACGAGTATATCTTCTATGTATAGACAGCAATCAGCCACAGATTTATTATATGTATGATATGATGATACTAATTGATATATATTGAAGCCCCTACACGCTGACATATTGTTATATCTGTGTTGTAAGTTAGGACCGAAGTGAAGACGCGATAAACATCTGTTGCTCCGCAGATCGGTGTATCAGGACAAGTCCTCCATCCTCCCCCTCTCCCGCGCTCCGCTCGCCGCCCTCTTGCCTGAATTCCGCTGGTATTAGCAAGTTCGCGACAGAAATTCATCTCGACGGAATTCTTGAAGTTCCTAAGAATCTTATGAATGGAGGGCTTTTTGCACAAAGCGTGATGACAACGGCGACACACCGCGCCCTACACACAATACGACGAGACGTGACTGTCTCGTGGCAGTTTATGAGTAGAAATACAAAAGATTACAGGAAACAATAAGTAACATCTCGAGGTTCAGCGTCCATGTTTCGTGTCTCTCGGAGAATCCATCGCCCGAGTAAAGTGATCAACCCAAGGTATTTTATTGGCCGAGAGATGCAGAGAAACATGATGTTCCGGCGGCGGTCAGGCGCAACATTTGGTTATAGGACTAGCAGCGGAGTAGCTTACTAGTTATGCTCCATTAGAGAAAATATGGATTAGGCAATCGAAGCAAACTATATTTAAACCTCGTGTATTAAAAAAATCTATTTTTTTTAATTTATTTCAATCTGACTAACTTAAAATGTCGAAAGTGTTAAGCGCCGTACTCTGTGGCCGACCGCCGCTGGGCCTGGTGCACGAGGAGCGCGGCTTGGAGCGAGCAAAACGAGAAAATGGCGCACCGTTGTGGCGGGAGACAACAAAGGGAAGTTTTCTAGGACGACGCAACGAGTGGGCGGCGGAGCCCACACTAATGACTCCGAACGGCAACACGACCGAACTGGGACGACGACCCGCGTCTCTTAATAATACGTGTTCACTGCTCCTCGACTACTTGGACTAGTGCGGGCAGTTAGCGACAGCTGTGCTGGATCCTGCTCGACTCTCCGTCGATCATATTCAATTAAAAGTTTATTCTGAAAATCATTCGACCGAACGATCTGATGTCATGACGCTGTATTGACGATATTGTTGAATGCAACAAAAATATATATTACAATTATACAGACAATTCTCTACGACATGCATAACATATTATGAGTACTATTCGTTTTGAACGTGGTTATCGAGACGTATTATAGTGAAGACTCAGAAGGGACCGAAATGGGATCTTAGTTTGGACTCTATAACTCCATAAACCATCGCGCACGGCTGACCTCCGCCTATTGTGCGGGCCGCGTGGCCGCTGTAAGTTTCTATTTCATTGCCGCCCACGGCATTCAACCATATTCCCAGCGGAGAAGGTCGCATTACGAATGACTTTAATCTTCAAAGTGTGAGGCGCCAGACTCGGTTGCGGCTGGCGGAGCTCTACGCTGCGACCGGCCGCTACTGCCGCTGGTCTCTAACATGAAACTTGCAAAGATGGTACCCACCTACCACATCGGGCGAAACTTATAAAAAGAAATATATATTTATCGTTCAGATTGCGTGGAATAATAATATTCAAACTAGAACGCGTGATGCGGTTTAAGACTCGTGACGCAAGCACGACGTCAGATGCGAGCAGCCAGTAGCAAGTAGCACGAACTGCTTGCTCCGACATGTTGGTTGCTGCTCACCTTAAATTATGCTTCTAACAGAAATATAGAACAGCACTGGTATGCTTGTATTGTGTGAGCGATGATCAATATCTGGTGCAAATCCTATCAATTGTAAATGTTTACAATTTTATAGCCCACGCGATAGTGTCCCTGTCTACTGCGAAGTGTTGTTGCAGTTTCATCAAGTAGGTACAAGTGACATTTTAAGCAAATCTTATAAAGATTCAATACTCAACCCAGCGCAGTCATACAGCAGTAGTAACATTAACACAGACTATATAGACGCGACGAATGAGGTAGTTCCGTTGTCCGTTCGTCCGTCCACCGGTGCCGGAAGTGCGCCGTGGGGCCGGAGATCGGACACTTTCATTTGCCGTCGCCGTCAGTCAGCGCCTCTATTGTGGAAGGTTGTTATTAAGAGGGTGGTACCTACTTAATAATGTACGTATCAGATTGTAAATAGCAACTCTGCTTTGATTCGTTTTGGGAAAAGTTAAAATTTAACATAAAATGTAAATGTATAATGTGATATAAAATAATCAGTAAGACGGAGATTGAGCAGTTAGATTTGAAGAAAAAGCCACCACCAAGCTTATTCGGCATCACCATCATATGATACGCGTGTCATCAGCGTGGTGTTGACCTCTGACTGCCAGCGGAGACCGGCGAGACGTCATGGCGAGACGAGTTGACAGAGATCGAGCGATGAAGTTGGTAGAGTAGTTCTTCTACTGAGCTGACGAATACAAACAATGTATTTCACTAAATTCCAACACCGTACAATATATTCCATAATAATCAAATTGTAATAATTTCGACTTGCATTTCACGCAATGTAAGGACTTTCGTTAAGTGAGCTCAATGTTTCAATGATGAAATAAATGTTTTGAATTTAAATTGTAAGGAATCTATCTACTAGTGGTCATCTTCTCGGCCGAGGGCTGAGGTAGAGGTAAACAGAAGTAGTTGGCAGGTCTGCCGTGCCAGGGTTCAAATCAGCAGCCCACATTCTGAAAAGCTACCTCTTCTTTTCCCTCTTCCTCCTTCTTCTTTTATCATGGAGGGTCTATGACAAATACTTTAAAAACAATCATCTCAGTAGTTTGGGATTTTGCAACAAGCTTAGTTGGTAAATAAATAATAAATTTGTATTTATTCATAGGTATCCGGCCATTGTTAAAAATAATTAAAACAAGGATCAGCAACTCAATGATAAGTTGAAATCTCCAGAAATAGGCACAATAAATTGTGAAACGTATGTTTCACTTACACCATTGGGATAGACAAAATGAAAAATAGCGGAGCCGGCACGAGACGCAGTGCGTCAGGTCGTTAGACAGCGGCGGCGGCCTCGAGCCATTAGCTGCTTTATTTTGTATCTACGGAGGACCGTTTTTATTTGTTCATTACGATTTTTGCTATGAAATCAGCACTGATGCTTAGAAAGCCGTTCAGATGGTTTTTTGATGCAGGATTGATACGGAAATGTAAGCCGATTTACATGAGAAAACTGTTGCGTTTTATTTGCTCTCGGAGAATAATGAGGTGTATGTATATGAGGTCGCACCGTGTGAGAGAGCGAGGCGCGGCTCGTCTCGTACGGATTAGTGTCCCGATGATTGCACTAATATACCATAATTCCTCTGTTCCTCATTTATCTGCCGACTAACCATTAACAATTCATTAATGGTATGGTGTGGTATGGTGGAACTGTATGTACTGGCCGTAACTAATATGAGGTAAGAAATAAAAGATAAAATACGATATAAAAATACTGTATCAAAACTGTACTTAATACAACAACTTGTTGAGCCCTTCTAGACGACGTGGCGGTAACAATTTTTTTGTATATAAAGCTCGACAAAAAATCATCAAAAGTACCTGGTATGGTAGTTGTTTTGGGACTTCAGTATTTACAGGAGAAATAATTATGCGTACCTTGAGGTTATTAGATTGCAGATTCCATGAGATAACTATTCGATGTTAAATGTTTCTAGTAAGAAGAATAACCGGCTTACACTTACACTCGTAATCAATCAAATACGCTGTGTGGTACTCGTGGAAACAAATAAATTGATGTGATTCAAACAGCTCCGCTTCTGGCTCGTACAAACCTGGTTAAAACGAAGCTAATCACAGTTGATTAGAGGGGAAGCCGGTACCGAGCCGCACCGCGCCACCGAGCGCCCACAGGACTCGTTTGTGATTGTGTTTGTATTGACTGCTGTAGGGGTGACGTTCTATTCTGTTACTATTCTGACAGATCTGATGGAGATCAATGTTGAATGCGGTCAATTTTTGTTTCGTTCTGGCAATTTCTTTTCGTACTAATTAGCTGTTATGCTGTTATGTTCGATATACGATGTTGTACTGGACAATAGTTTATGAGTATTACTTACATTTTTATTTGTTCACGTACGTATGTACATTAGTATGTTTAGGCCCATCTCGAGAGAGCATCATCCCCGTGCGCACTACTGACACCAGGATTCCAAAAAGCCTTTACAAAGTGTTCCTGACGTAACACTAAATCTAAATAACATTTTATAGTGTAGCGCCGTCGCCATCTGTTTGCGGTCCGTCCGGCTCGCTGTAGCTACATTTACTTTTAAACTGGCCTTTCCTGTGGCCGGCTTGCGCTTTTGTTTTGTGCAAATTTGATAAATTTACTGACGCTGCTTAGAGGTCCTTCAATTATTACATAATACAAATTCTGAAGACTTTTAATCCACCCTCTCTCCTATTTTCCCCCTCCCCGTTTTTAAGTAGCCCCCTCCCTAAAAGATAATTCAACTTTAGCTTTTAGAAGGGTCGTTTCGTTCTTATTACTTACATGAATATGTCTTCATGTTATGTAAATTCGCTTCTTGAAATAAGGTAGTTTAGAAATGATAATTAAAGTTTTGAAGCTATTTTGCGACGGTATTATACGAGTGTGCTACGTCGGTCTTTTTCTCAACACAATTCTACTTTCGTATCGCGCTTGCCTACGGCTCGCGCAGACAATACCTTCTCATACGTAATGATAAAATACACACGCGCGATCTGATTTTTTTCAACACATACATATAACCAATCGGTAGCTGATCGCTGTTTGTACATAGAATATATGTAAGTAAGGAATAGAACCTTCTATTATGTACGTTCTCTGTTTGTCTGTACCTTTATTCGCGCTTATTTCAGAAACGGCTGATCTGATTTGAATGCGATTTTCACCGATGTATTGACATATTGAAGAATTTCGTCTATACAAATTCCGCGCGAACGGAGTCTCGGGCTCAGCTAGTTGATATATAGGTAATCAATCACTAAACGGCGAAAAACAAATTTAATAAACGGAAAATGACTGCTCCTATTGACAGATGACACATAAAGCTAATCTAACAGATGGCGCTGTACCGGCCACTGAATCACGGTAACGTTTGTATCGCGTAACTTACTTAAGTACATTCAGTAGGTACATTTGTATTGTAAGATGACATATACAAGTAATTTCAATAGTGTTTGTATTTTGCTTGTTTGAAGTATGTTATAATGCTGTTGTAATTTTAAAGGATGCAGTATCTAGATGGAGTTCTGGATACGGGGAATAAAAACTATGAAAAGAAACTCGCTTTACGTGTTGTAGAAGTTGAATTTATGTTCCCCAAACGGTAGACTACTTTCGATTTTATATCTATTAGTTTGAGAATGAGAATGAACTCTGCTTGGTGGCGTACACCGGCGATGACCGGTCACAGATAAATATATGAGTGATACGTCCTTACCTTTGCATCGCAGTATACAACTAGGAACGGCCACGAACTAGCGATACCTCACTGCCGGCTATTTAAGTGTATCTATTACCATACAGTGTACAGTTAGTCATGTGTTGCAATGCCTGTCAGAATTATTAATGATAGGAGTATCATTGCGGCTGCGGTTCGATCCTACCTTTCTAAAAAATTAAAATAACCGTTAAACATGTAATATGTAGAAAAGCTTATTATCATATTAAAGAGTATTTAGATGATATATAATTTTAGAAACCCTGATGATAAGTAATGTTAGGTATTGTCTTCCGAGACTTTAGGCATTAGTGGGATTGGTTACAGATTATATAAATCATCATGTAATATTTTTGACTTTCATCAAGTGAGCCCATGATTAATAAATAGTTTGAGTTGGGTGTAACTCAATAAACTGCGCTAGTCGCGTACGATCGTGTCCCCTGGCGGTCCCGGCGGCCCCGGTAGCCCCGGTGGCCCCGGCGCCGCAAAGAGTCAGCGGTCGGCAGGTGAACGACTGACTGACCGACTCTCGGGTATTTCATATGCATGCATTGTTGCTCCAGTGTTTCGTTTATATCTAACTATGGATACAGACAAATAGTTAACAGTTATGTATTTCCATCTGCATCAACACAGTATAGTTGATATATTTACTGTCTGTTCAAATAACTGGTATTATTAGGTATGCCGTAGATGCAGTTAGTTGGAATTAGATGTTTGATTTCATTAGTGTTCGATAAAGTAAGAGATAAGACTTGCAGTCCCGCCCGCGGCACCGACCGCTGCCGGTGCTAACAGGCCCCGCGGGTCAAACAATGGCGGGGACTCCGCCGGGGGGATTGCAAGTCGTATTGAGCCAGCCGCACTATCCCGACCCGACACCCGACAGGTGAATGATCCTCGCACTATATTAATTATCGTTCTGCGTACAAGTTACATGTTATCCTAAGAGAGGGTAGATACCATACATGCCGCTCAATATACTGGTCGATCATCAATAAATCACTCATCTCGTTAGCTATGTATGCATATTAAGTATGTATACATATATGAGATGTTTATGTGGTTAGCTGGTAGAGAATTAGCATCGGCTCGCCATGTGTACCTCGCCCTAATGTTTTGTGGTCAATAAAGAATAATTTAATAATGAGATGCCGGATGAGATAGATACTTGTAGTAAATTATGTGAAAGGAGATAAATATTGGAATATTACTACACGAGCCTTATTTTCTGCGCCGTATTCATGACGAGGAGCGTTCATTGCCGGCTCAAAGGACCGAATAAAATTTGTTTTTTTTATATAAACACCAGTAGAGAAGGATTATCTTATTATTTTAATTATTGTTTCAGTTCAATAAAAAAAATATTTTTCTATATTACATGTTCATTAATAATAAGCAATGCCTTGTTTGTTTCGTATTAATTATGCGGTTGGAAGTAATTATTGGACATTATAGTTACATAAAAGCTTTTAGTATATTTCGATAATGTTTGATATTTAGACTTAACATAATAATTACTCGGTTCACTTAAAATTTGAGTTGTTAATAGGTGCGTGTTGTGTCCTGTTACTGTGCTGTGCACACATCCTATTATGTGTGTGGAGCTTAATGTGTTTGACAGCTCAGTAATGGCGCGTCGCGTTTCATTAAGCGAACGAATTGACGCATACACCGAGAGCGGCGCTGCTTCATTACACAGACATTGCAGCCCTCTGTCGACTGTCGACTGTCGACTGTCGACTGTCGATCGCGGACTGGGTCTCTGTGTTAATTATATGTTGTTATAAAGATCCCAATAATACAGTATTCTGTGAAAAATCAAGCGTCTTTCTGTTACAGTTTAGAAGTTAGAGCCCTGTGACAGACGGAAGGACTTATGTGCGTACAGACGGACGGACAGACGTCTTATGAACCACCACATTGAGCACATTCTGTGTACGACCCAGGAACCCTAGAAATTCTCTCAACTCATTTTATAGCAAATCGGGAAATACATACGTACACCGTTAAAATCGTAACCCTCCTTCGCCGCGGTCGGGTAAAAATGACCGAGAAGTGATATGAATCGCTATTATATTCGCCGTTGTTTCACGGAAAAGGTTCACAAAGGAAGGAGGTTAAACATTAATTTAGCTGGAAACTCGAGTGTTGTAATTAACACCAGCTTTTCTAGAGATTCTTTTGCGTGTAGATAATATTTTATTAATTCACGAATTTGATATTTTGATGTTCGTAATGAAGGGTTAAAAATGTGTTTAAAAAATAAGTTTTCTTTAAAGCAAATTCTTGCTAAAATGACTTGCTTAACAAAAACATATATAGTAATAATAATATGCAAGTGTAGAGTGGTGGAGTATGTTAGAACACAGACTTAGAAGTCTCCGCAGTAATGAGGAGAGATCCGTGCTTAGTAGTGCATCAATAGGTTGAAACGATACAACATACCTCTATTGTCGATCGACAGTCAGCCAGGTCCGAAAGCCCTAGTAATAATATTATAAATGTAAAAGTTTGTGAGAGATGGATGGATGTTTGTTGCTCGTTCACGCAAAAACTACTAAACGGATCTTAATGAAATTTGACACAAAGATAGATTACAGGCACGGATTAAAGATTGAAAATAATTCCAAGTATAATCCTATAAAAGATAGGAAACTGAAATCGAATTACGATACTTCGTATCTTTGGTTGGATGGCTACATCTGGTCGTACACGATTGTCTATAAAACGTAATGTTCGGCCAATAGGAACTCACTACGTAGAATCTACTGGGAATTGTTCGTTATTGGGATTAACTTTTTACAATTCAGAGGTACTACGAGAGGTAATCAGAGCTCCAAAGATAGATCAAATTGTAAGTTACTTTTCAAGCTTCACGACTATGGATGGCAATCCAATGCACTTTTTATTCACCGTCATCTATATTTTGTCATTGTCATTGTCAACCAATCAGGGCATTATAGTGTCATAGGCATCCAATAGCCTAGCGATGTCGGAATTTCTTCGATTACGCATAATTTGACATCTCTTGCACTAACACGCAATATATTATATTACAAGCTGTTCGTTCGCGCGAAATTTGTATAAACGGAATTCTATAAATTGTCATTTATCTGTGCACCTATTTTAATAAAAATACCTCTCGCTGTCAATTTAGCTTAGCCCAATACATCAGTGAAAACGACATTCAAATCGAATGATCCGTTTCTGAGATTAGCGCGAACAAAAGCACAGACAAACAAACAAAAAATCTAAAAACTTGTTATTGGGGCTATTTCTTAATACAAACATCCCTATAAGTTTCTTCTATATATATTACATATACAGATCACTTACAGACTTACTATATGTATGATATATTTACTTACGCATTGTAAAATAACGAAATATTGTTATAAGAACCAACCGATAATTACATATGTTGTCGAAGAATTACAAGAAGAAGAAAATACATTTATTCAAAAATGCCCAAAATAAAACTGCAGATACAATTTAAATTATAACTAAATAGAATTAGTAAAACAGTGATACATATAGTTTGCTACACTACTAATTTAAGCATTATATGAATGAGTTCGCACTCAGGGTCCGCTGTGGTAGTCAGCCACAGCCACTGATTTTACGCTTTTTTATATCCAAGAATCTATTTACGCTACAGTTATCGATAGTTCAATCTGAAACGGCAGAAGATAAAAAAAACCTTCAAACGATACGAACAATTGCGACGACATACGAGTAGAACACATGAGCTCGCTCGGTGAAACAAAAAACGACAATTTCAACTCATCCTACATTTAACGGTTACAATTTAACAATCGTCATACCGTTCGTTTAAAAACAGCAATGTAGAGGAAATACAAAAAAAAATACAAAAACGGTTACAGTTGCTAAACTGTTATGTGTAACGGTAACGATTTCTAGTTCGAATGCTTTGGAAGACTTTTTATACTGTTTTTTTCCCCCTTTTCGATTCGCAAATAACGGTGTACGTACTCTACTTTTCCTCCTTCCTCCTCCTTCCTTTCATATGTATGCAAATTTTTTGTATAAATTCGTAACTACCGAATTCCTACGGTTTGTGGTTTTACTGAAACGCTCTAATTATCTTCCCATCGTGCGTGATATACTGTATTGATCTTCAGGTTCTAAGCAGTTTTGGACTTTTATAATTTTTTAAGTATGTACTATATAATTTGCAAACGTATACCGGGACGTGTTTGTGCTATCACACACGCTAACTTCCCTAGGTGCGTCTGCAGAATCGTCCGTCGCAAAATCACAAACCGTGGTAATTCAACTGGACACAATTTCGATCGTTGATATTTGCATTTTATGATTAAAAAACTTTTTTTTATGTTATGAGCAAGCAAACGTACGGAGGGGTCATCTGATGGTAAGTGATTACCGCCGCCCATAGACATTAGGAACACCAGACTGGGGTGTCCCTAACGTATTGCCTGGCACGAAGGAAGTAATAGACCTAAGGGCGCGAGGAACACAAAGAAAGAAAGGAAGCAGTACTTCGCTGAAATAACCGGAATCAATAACGTCTCTAACTGACCCCAGACACACCAACAACATACCGCGTTGTGACAGTTGACAGAAGTCGAATAGGAAGGAGGGTGATTGAGGACACATATCTCTTCAGGGTGGATGAAAGAATAAAAATGAGACAGAGAATGGGAGAAAGAAGAAGAGAGGTATTTATAGATTTTGTAGCGAGGGTTCACAAGTTATAAGGAGACTGACTGTGACTGTGATTCTTAGGGATCACACGTGTTATAATAACAAGTTTTTATTCACTATTATCGAGCCATGACGCCCGAGCGTCTTGCGTCGATTCTAAGTAATTAACGATGTTAAGCAACAGTGGACGCGGTCGGTAGAAGGATAGGTGACTTGTGGCAACAAAAAAATCATGAACTCTTTCGTGCTTCGGAGGGCACATAAAACCGTTGATCCCGGTTGTTATCATAAAATAGGAATTGTTGAGCCACAAAGGCCTTCCGTCAGTATAAAAACTTGACACTTGGATTGGCCACTAAACCCTCCACCAATCGCATCGGTGTCAGCGTGGTGGAGTGTGCTCTAGGCTTCCTCATTATGAGAAGTGACCCGTGCTCAGTAGTGGGCGTTTAATGGGTTGAAACCAAAGTATTTTTTATTATATATTATTTACAAAATAAGTCAAGATGAGAAAAACAGAATATAGCACTTCTCTCCCACTGAAGTAACTCACACTAATTAGGTGCGGCTGCATTCGGAGTTAAATGAGCAAATCGAGACTTCAAAATTGTTAAAAATATACTTTATTTCATTAAGAATATTATAATTATGACTGGCCTGTTGGTCTAGTGGTTAGCGAACCCCACACATTGTGAGTGGATACCCGAGCCCAGTATTGAGACAATTATGGGTTGCAATGATGATATATATTTATTTATTTATTTATTCATGTCGTGCAACTAAGGCCCATATAAAAACTACACACTATAACAAATTATAGAAATAATAAATAAACAATTAAAAAATATAGAATTATTAGTGTGTTACGTACCCATGCTGACCACGCAAGACTCCGGGAATCGTATCGGTGTCGTATAGCGTTCCCACGGACGACGGACACCCTTTAAGACACTCTCATATCGCACATCGTGTGTGCGTCACATAGTTTTAGGTCTTTTAATTGTAATATTCTTAATTAAATAAAGTATATTTTTAACAATTTCGAAGTCTCGACTTGCTCATTTAACTCCGCCTGCAGGCGCACGTAGTTAGCTAAAGCCAAACAGAGTTATTCTGCAATCAAATATCATCAAATCAATCAAAAAGAAATAATAGAAACAGCGTTTGAATTTAATCTTCATACATATA
>DWKC01000838.1:0-11363 GCA_018249195.1 Racta chiria
ATGTGACTAGAACTCATTATAAACCCACACGTACAATTTCATGTTTGTGGAATTACAGACTCGTTCAATTTATTGTACAGTTTGTACACTCGATAAAATTAATGATAAAATTAAATTGTACCTGGACTGAAATTGTACGAATGGTCAGTTAATAGCAAGTTATGACATTATTTGTCGTAACACAATAATAGATAACTTTCGTCGAATACTAATTTCGGTAAAATAATAGCAGTAAATAACCTATGCTCAGTAAGCTGATACAAACATTATCATATAACTTTATCTTCTCTTATTCGAAAGCAATTCCTTTTTGATTCCCAACCATTACATGACATTCATGGTGTCTCGATACTTCTAAGTCTACATCTAGACATTCTAGAATATTCTAGAATTATCATGAGTGTAATCCAAGTATTCGAATGAAGGTGCAGGTGATGTACTTGATTACGAAAGTGCTCCTGCTAGTGGACGCGGGCTACCGCTGCGGGGCCTGGGGGGGCGGCGGGGGAGCGGGGCTCGGTGACGTCACCGACGCACGCGCACTACTGAGCTCTGACAGGGAGCTTGCGCGTTTCATGCTGATGTGAAACGTATAAAATATTAGCCCCATGCTCTTTCAAATAAATTCAATGATGGTTTAATGTCGATGCTTTACGGGATTGGCTCTCAAAATTAAACTTAAGTAAATCTGCCTCAATTTGGTTATAAAAAAAATTATGACATACGAATTGGGCCAGTCTAGTTACAGCGGCGTGTGAAAGTTATACGGGAACAATTTGATTTCAAGGGTACAAATACAAATATAAGCAAAAGATTATAGAAAAACATTATAAATTCAATAAAAGCACATCGAAAAATTCAGAAATTTTTATGTGCAATGACATGAAAGTGAAAATAAACATGAATGACTTACTCCATTTATGAAGATAGGCTGTATAAATTAATTTTCATTTCAGAGACGGCTGTCTATACAAGCAGTAAATAAGAAAATAACATAATAATTGAAATATTCATAACTAAAGCATTCGTAATTGGCTGAGCGTACCACATCACCTTAAAAAAGCATTTAATTATAATCTTCGATTCGACTCGTGGTCTCCCGCTCTTTCTTACCTCTTTGGTTGCGTGAAAACTAAAAAATAACTAAAAAAAAGTAGAAAAATATATTTTACTAAAGCATTATTTACTGGCTGAGCGTACTAAGACGCCATTTTAAAAAAAGCATTTTATAATCTGCAGCCTTTGGTTTCCCGCTCTTTTACCTCTCTGGTTGCGTGAAGTCTACGTGCGGCAGGTGCGCAGAGCGGCCGGCGAGGCGGCGCAGGAGGCGCGCCGGGTAGCGCCGCAGCGACTCCCGCAGCGACCACGCCCCCGCCCCCTCGCCCGCGCCCTGTCGCGCCCGTCTTATGCAATTTATACTCCATAGATTTTAAAAAAAGGTATCAAGTTTGGCGCCAATTATGTAAATGTTCAGAATACCAGGAATTGGGATATCAAGCATTTGAATTTGGTTTTTGATAGAGGACGAAATGTAAACGAAACCGAGGTGAACTAAATGTCAATTATTTATAGTTTGTGATGTTCTTATCTTGTATCTTGATAGATATTGGACAGTAAAAAAGTATGCACTTTACAAGTTAAAAACTTATTTTACCGCCAATAAACACTAAATGCTCGGTATACTAGGGATTTAAGCGTTTTAATGATTGATTTTTCTCGTCAAATGTAAAGAGAAGGAGATGATTTATTGACAAACTAAAGCCAAAGAGCGGCAGAAAAACGCTGCTTATATATTTATTAAAACGATAGATTGAAACTTGAAAATATCTCAACAAAGATTATTAAAAGGTGAAAAATCTTAATGAATGGATATATCAATCTACATACAGATCGTATTAATGTACAGAACAAAGACAATGAATGAGACGCCGTCATGCATCTAGCACAACTAGCAGCGAAAGCCGTTACAAAACCGTGGACTGGTCCAAATGGTTTCATGCGATTTGAGTGCAGTGTTTTAATGTATCCTAACTTCCTGTCCAGTGTATAATCTGTGGGCTATAAATTGCATAACACAGTAGACTCACCTTTTTCACGTCAATAAAAATGAAAATGTAAAAAATAAAACAAAAAAAAGTTATATAAATATTTATTAACAATTAAAAATTATAACTCGTCTATGCGGTATCCAAGTGTTTAAAATTTATTGTGACATGGAAAACATGTTAATAAAACGGAGATTCCTCGATAGATTTATTAAAAAAAACTGTTTTATTACAATATAGTATGTATAAATAGCATAACGCGACATAATTTGTCTTTCGTTTAATAAAAACCAGTAGAACTTAAAATTCGCATTCTCAAGCAGCACCCACATACAGATAAAAATCAATGTATATAAAAATACTTTAGATAATATAGTTAAAACCTATTCTCACGTAAAGCTTACACCGAAAACATACACTACACTGGAATGAAACTTGTAAGCATAACATTACTGATATTATGAAGAAAATTCGTTAAAATAAAACAATTGGTATAACCAGATATGAATACCACAATCTTATTTACTCATGCACCGATCGCTAAAATACCACCTACACGTATCGGCAAATTAATAATATTGTAAGCTAATAAAACTAAATAAAATCGTTGTTTCAGACATGCACAGAATAGAAATCATAATTACATTAATAATAAAAATTGCCGAGACACCACAGAGTAATAAATGCAAATTCAAAATTCAGATTCTTGAACAGAGTTGCATTCTAAATAAATCCTGAATAGACCTTATTCACTAGACAAGGAAGCCAACTTTACTTGGGCAAAGTTCCAACTTGTGAAGGTTACGAGTTAATTCAGCCAATAAATATCCAATAATTTATCAATAAAAGTACATAATAATTTCAGAAAAGCATAATTGCCTTCATAAGTAATTATTCGATGAATAATAAGAACAATGAATTCCTCATAGAACCATGTACTATGTTGTACATCAAAATATTCTTTATTCTTATTACTAACGAAATAAATTAGTATGCCGGTAAACGATATAACCCTTTTGAAAAATTTTATTGGCACTGAGCCAAACGATGTTTCACTGAAGGGACCTGGCGCCATTGCGTCTTGCGTTCTATATTTGAATAGAGATGAAAGAGAAAAAAGAAACAAATAAGAAAACAAAGAATATTGGTGCGTCATCTATCAATAATTCCCTCGCAACACCTGCGTGATCTGTTGCAGCGTTATAAATGGCCAATTAATTGTGTTTTACATTATTAATTGTACTCTTGTTTATTTACAGGGCTGTCTGTTACCAGCCTTCTTTAATAAAAAATACATTTATTGCTTTAGTACTCTTTGCATTGTACTTGCATTAAGAACATTCTTTAAGTCGTGCCCATGTCCCGCAATTAACAATTTCACAAATCATTCACTAATGATGTGTACATAAATTTTGCTTTAAATACAATTTTACTAATGTGTAGTTTATTTTATTGCAGATTTTTTTGTGTTTGATGTTTGAGGTGTTTGATGACTCTCAGCATTATGGTCGCAGACAACCGACCTCTGGTTTCCAGAGTACCCTATAGGTCATTGGTTCGGATGTATATAAGAATTCGGACCAAAACGAAAGCCAAATCATTATGATATAAATCCGGATTAACTTGTTTTTTCAACAACAGGGCTCAGTTTTGGCTCTTTACCTGCTCCTTCTGTATAATTAAAAGAGATAAAGGGGTTTAATTTGTTTGTTCAAAGAGATATTGCGATTGTTTTTATCTCGCCTTCTTCCTCTATTGTTCTATCGTGCTCGCTTTATTCTGCAGACCAAGGCTTTCATAATTAAAAAATTCTGATAGATCTTTCCAGCTCCGCTTCGTGTAACCTATTTCTTTTGTGAAAGCTGCAGTGATTAGATATTTATTACGTGGGTTTCTATTTCGCGCCAACGTATAAGAGTTAATAGGTCAGTTATTTTTTTAAATTAAGGAAACGTCTATGATATATGCTCTCTGAAATAAAAGAAGACATCTCTGTATTTTACATTTTCGTCATTTGAAAGATTGTAAGGAAATAATATTTTTTTAGTATTTTCTGTTGCTTCTAAATAACTACGAGTATAAGAAAAAAATCTGGACCTGCTTCTGGTGCGTAATGTTAATTTATTTTATTATTATTAATATATTAAAAATGAAGGAATCAGATCTGTAATCCAGATTAGTATCTGATATGAAATGAAGCTAAATAGTTCAAGATTCAATTAAGTTATAAAATTGAATTTCAGATTCAATCAAATGATGAAATTAAATTTCAGGAAAGAAAAGTGTTATCCCAACAAAGCTCTCGTTTGAAGAAGATGATAGAACTATCGACAACCTAACCTACTAGACTCCGCATTTAAGGCAAACAAATGTTTCTGGCAACGCATTACATCAATCGACCATAAGACACCGCGCGCGACGAACTCGTCGGTTCATAATGGTCTTTACTTTAATTTTGGATCGACCAATGACGGTGAATTATTATGACGTTCATTAGCCGCTCTCATCTCCGTGCTCTGACTAAAATTTTTGGTAGAAGAATGTTTCATGAAGCGTCTGGTATTGAAATTGTCTTTGGGCTGAAGTTGATAATGTTTCTTTCTTTCGTATCACATGGATCACGGCGTCTGCTTTGCTGAGCAAGTTTTGCGACGGTATATAATGTGTGAATGGAGTTCGTTAACGTCACACACATGTCAAACAACACAAAGTTTCGGGATTTACTCGTACGTTCTACAACCGATTGCGATGTGCGCTTGTAAAATAAACAAGCAGAACCTTGTGTAAAAGGTTAAACGGGGATTATGAGTCATGTCGAATTTTATGAGTCACGAAAATTTCTGACAGTACAACAGGGTATTTTTTTAAATGTGAAACGTTTTGTACTAAATGCAGACTGCGAATGCGAAATGCTGATTACAGAAGCGGTCACAGGCGGAATTATACGTGGAACAATCTTTTTGATCATAAAAATATTGCTGTTCATTTTAATGGCTGTAAATTTTAGTGCAGTAATAGATAATGAAGCGAACATAACCGAATAATCTGATTCCGATTATGTGTGATTAAAAGATAATTTAGTTTGTAAACATAACCAAACATTTAGATACTTGCAATAAAATAAAAATTAGGCCAAGAACAAAACGTAGAAAATATTTTGTAATTGTAGACACAGAAACGCTTTCCCCGTCAATTAACACAAACGATTAATCTTTATTTCTCTCGACAGATCCAATCTACTTCGCAAACCTATAGAGAATAGTAAGCTATACAGTCTTCCACAAACAGAAATAAATACCCATTAAACTCTTTCAGGGAGCTTTTATGAAGCTGAAACAGTGACAATGGAATTGAAAGGCTGAAAGCGTGAAGGGGCGCTATCTGCTCGCTCCATAAAGTGTTCCTTTGTTTATTGCAGAGCTATCAATGAAATGGTGGAGATTAGATAGATTCCAAATGAAGTTGGATTCAGGAATTGGAATAAAAAATCCTTGTATTTCAGCGCTTTTGGGTGTTGGAGTTAATGTTTGTGATTTTTTAATATTCTAAACTGATCACTTGAAGTTTGGTAGCAACCGCTGTATGTGCGAGAATATTATCTATCCTAGAGGCATTATCAATGCTTGTTACCGGCCAAGAGGGAGGTTCTTCTTGAATGAGGGGGTCTTTCATAGCTCTGAGGGAACAATGATGTAGGAAGTACCATTTATATTTTAATAATTGTTATTCTTTGTATTAAACAGCCTTATCTGACTAGGTTTGCAATTATCTGTTTTGGGATTGATATTTTTTTAATTCACCTGACATCAAAATAGGGTATCAGAATACGTCTGATTTTATTGACGTCTTATAATCAATAATTAACGTTTCATCATTTGCCTCCATCTAGTTTTTAAACTGATTTTTGACATTCTATACGTCCTCGAGCCGGGAAATCAAGGCCCATAAGATGTACCCTATATAATTATTAGATGTAATATACAAATTTATGACGTCAAAGTTTCTTCTAGTTCTGATAGTGTCAGTGCATCGCTATGGCGTCAGCAGGGAAAACAAGCAAGTGCATTACGCGTACAGCCAACTGTCGTGGAAATAACAATGACTTATTTGAACAGCTGATAGTAAGTAGCATTACACAGAACCGTTGTACACGCGATTACTTCGAAGAATTTATACTTCGGTTTAATTATTTATTTCGTCGTTGATATTGTTTTAATATATAACAGAACAGACAGACGGACACAAATTGTAAACATCTTGTTTTGGTATATATACCATGTATACTTAAATATGCATATAGTAAAAAGCGGTAAATTTAATATTACAAACATACACTTAAATTTTATTAATTTGTATAAATAAACCTATTGTTCATTATCCACAAAATTCTTTTTGTTTTGCGAAAATGATTTTGCAGTTTTCAGAAAAACAATAATATTTCTTTCATAAGAATTATCATTTAGCAATTATCTTGTGACCTCATCGTCCCCATTGTGTTACTTCATTATTGCCGTGAGAACTCTTCTGAAGAGGTGTTTTTATACATTTTATATTGTACCTGGTAAACCGAGCTTTGCTTGGACTTACCGCCATCTACACGTCGGCTACAATACGAAAACGGCCTGACATTGTTCGCGCTAATCTCAGAAACGGCTGATCCGATTTGCGGTTTTCACTGATGTATAGTATAGCTTATCCTAAGCTTGGATTGTCACTTAGGAGTATTTTTATTCAAATCGGTGCTTGTGCAAATAAATTTGTATAAAAAAGTTATGAAAAGTTAAAAAGAACCGTCTATACAAATTCCGCGCGAACGGAGTCGCAGGTACAGCTAGTTCATAATATATATAGCAACGATATATAAGAATAATTTGTATTCAAGTGTAAGGTTAAGGAAGAAGAAGAAGAAAAAATTAATATTTTTTAATATATTAATATATATTAATATATGGCGATGGTCATGAATTGCTTCCATTTTTGCCATGGCACCCATGAAAAGTTTATCTGGGACGTTTCAAGATTGTGGACTATATACTGAAAGTCTACTGAAGTGCTCTTGCCCAACTCGATGGCTTCTCAATCGTAAGTGATTGACCCAGTTAAGCAACGTCGACACCAGCTCAAGCATTGGGCGACCGCAAATGGCTAAGTTTCTTAACGCTTCGGAGAGCACGTTAAGCCATGGCTCTATCGGAAACCTTTTAAAGAAAGAAAGAAAGAAAGCGACATTTCATAAATCATAAAGTTATAAATGGTACAGTGCCTAAAAGGGGCAACACTGAAAACCAGTAGTCATGAGTTGTGGATTGCTTATGATATTTTAAGCTGAGTGTGGGCCTTTTTCGGCGCTACCTTTTTTATGTTCCCTTTTTTTTCTTTGTTCACTTATATTAGCGTCGAAATAAATGTTTCTTTCTTTCTTATTACTCCTTCTTTCTTATTATTTCTTCTTATATATTAAAACAAAATATATAGACGCACAGAGAAGAGGGGACTCGACTACTACAGGTCTTTATAAAGTTACCAGGACTGAGTGATCTCGAAACATTAAACTGTGAAACTTTCTTTCAAATATAATGTCGATTTTTCATATATTTTATCAGACACACTTCGCCCTAGATTCGACTTCTACAAGGTTATGTAGCCGATGCGTATGTCTATTTAGTATGTATATTCTGTACATCTAATTTGACAAAAGTAAATAAATGGCATGATTATTCGAACACCATAGTACATGCTAACGCTTAGTTTGGGATCGAATGTTCTGTGTGCGAGTTGTCCAAAGATATCACTATTGCAATTATACTTATTAAACACTAGCATTGCCCGCGACTTCGTCCGCGTTTGAATTTAATCTTTGTACATATATTTCTTGTGTGTGTGTAATGTCACTGACTCATTGGAATGATAGTGGTGCCATCTATCGAAAATCGGTCGTACCAACTCACAAACCTTCGCGGGCTCATGCATAACAATATTGTTAAAGATTATCACATGATCAAATGCATAGTTTATGACTCTTATAAAAGACATACAGACAAACATTCATTTTTGTGTATATAGATATAATACTTATACATAATTTGTTAGGTTTCATTTGATTTAGTATAGCTCGAATCAACGTGCCATGAATGTGCGTAATCTGTATGAAAAACAATTTCCATCACAGTTCTCTCGGTGTGTACAACCGTGACGGAATGAAACAACTCGACAAACTTTACGCTTCGTTACAGTACGGCTATTGTCGAAGCTTGTAGTCTAGACTAGCGCTATGCCTCCGTGGGGCTATGTTAATGTTTATTAAAGTAATTAGCTGTTTATTATTGTGTTATAAGCCTGCCAAGTGCGAATTGTAACCGTTACGTATCACAATGTTATTTCTGAATATCATATCATATCATCATACATATAATAAATGTAGGAATGATCGCTGTCTGTGCATGGATGATATTATGTAAGAAACTTATAAGGGGGTTTATAATAAGGAAAGGAACCCAAATGAACAACTTTTAGAATTTTTGTCTGTTTGTCTTTTGCGTTGTTGCGTTGTCGTTTGCCTTTTTTGTTGTTTTTTGCCTCGGAAACGGCTAATCCGGTTTTCACTGAGTATTGGGCTGAGCTTGGATTGGCACTTATTTTTATTGAAATTGGTGCACAAATTAAAAAGATACAACAATTTAAAGTGATCCGTTTATACAAATTCCGCGCGATCGGATCGTGGGCACCGTTAGTCTCAAATAAAACCCATGACCCTGTCGAATGCCTGCCCGAACGCGAAATATCATGCTTCCTACCAATGAATCTACGTTCAAATTTGTTCAATTTTTAATTTTATTATAGTTTGTTGCAGTTTTTGAATCGAATAGATAGGTTGAAACAGCATCTTAATACAAATATATAAACTCATGTTTTTATCTCGAATCACAAGAAAGTCACTTTTTAGTATGCAGCGTACAGACTTGTACCTCGTAATGTCAGTCTCCAACCAGTCTAGCCGCACGCAAATCGATTATAATATGAACTCTAGTGGTAGGTATAGTAAGCGTCCCGAGGGTTGGGCACCGATTAACATAGGTGGGTTTAATGTACAGTTTCGGCCAATGTAAAACAATCGCACCACAGGCGCGTAACTAATAGACGACGAACATCACCGGACGAACCAATCGCGTGAAGCGACTGCACGAGTGACGTGAATCCGATATACACTTTTATAACTAAGAACGTAAAAGTTGTTTACAATGGCCTAAGATTTGCAAATTAACTTTTAACAAAGCAAAGACATCCAGGCCTTGACGAAAGATATTTATGGTAATTGGTGATTTGTGAATATTTTTATTGAATTTTCATGTTTCTTAATATTCCTTTCATAAACTATGATGGTTAGTACCATGAAAGCTGCCTGTTATCAAATATTTATTTTATCTGTGATGGCATCGAGCGAAAAGATAATATATATAATTTAAAATGTTGAATGCTTATCTGTCTTTCAAATAACATGTAAGGTTTTTCGTTACTTTTCAATTCGAGGATATAAAGGAGTCACGCTGCTGGTACAATTATTTGTTTGCTGCCGACCAAGCTCCTCTTGGGTAAAGGGCCAGACTGAAAATCAGTGCCATCATGGCATATAGTGAGTCTGATCCTATTCGTGGCCATATGCAGCAGCACAGAGTTATTATTTATTTTATATATATTTTATATGTGGTTTGATTGTATTTCATTTTTTTCTTTTTTGTATTATTGAATTTTGTTTTTATGTTCGCTGTGGCCATGAATAAATGATTTTCTTTCTTTCTTTCATTCTCATGCAAAGAATTTAGCATAGATAGTAGCTTAACAATAAATTTACATACAGTAGTATATAGTTATAGAAGACGGATAAAGGAGTGACGTCACAAAGGATCCGATATCATCTTGTTTCTTTATTTCTTAATCCAAGAAAATATTTTAAACTGAACTCAAGTTGTAGACAACCATGACCGTGTAACAATGCATTGAATGGTATGAGTTTGGGAATATTCACATTGTGAGTGTCTAGACAGCTGGGCGGATCGATGTGGACACATGCAGCAAGCCGCGGACCAAAATATCCACTTATCAGGCTTAGAGCGTTGACAGCGGATTAGGAAGTACGAACACGTTCCGTTGATATATCTTTCCAGATCTTATAAGCTTGTTTCAGAGTTGGGGACATTTTCACTGTAACTTTTGTACCAGCACAGATGTTTTTATACAGCTGTTGGCTTAAATCGATTATTTGTTTGTGGAAATGGGAAAGTAACTGTTAAGTACTGCAACAATGGCAATGCAGCAACTGATGATTCCGGCACAAACTTCTATAGAAGATACATATATTTATTTTCTGTATTCTGTATTAATTTCAAACGATGTGCTGAGGAGTTTCTTTCGCCGTTTCTTCTCCTCTTTATTGTGCCACCTTTTCGAAACGGCGGTAGATTCAAAATATTTGACAGTCATAAGAGTATTGATAATACCTATGCAATACGATTTTGATTATGATTTTGATTTTATAAAGTTCTAAGTAGACATTGTATCTTTCACATAATCATACATATAATAAATCTTTAGCAAATCTCTGTCTGAAGAACATATGTGGAAGAAACTTATGAGTTCTGTAGTAAGGAATAAAACCCAAATCAATCATTTTTAGAATTTTTGTCTGTTTGTCTGTTTTACTGTTTGTCATTGCCTTTGTTCGCGCTAATCTGAGGAAAGGCTGATCCGATTTGAATGCAGTTTTTACTGATGTATTGGCCTAAGTTTGAATTGACACTTAGGTATTTTTATTAAAATCGATGCACAAAACGATATGTCAACTTAAAGAATTCCGACTATACAAATTCCGCGCGAACGGAGTCGCGGGCTCAGCTGGTCACAATAAAATTCATTTGGTGTACACATTAAGGTACACCTAATGATAAAATTCGTTGCTCTCGCGTACCTTCCCTTATACACCAGCAGTCCTTATCGCCAATAATACTAACTTTATTCCGTGTATGTTCAAGCACTCAAATAAAACAATTAATAATTTGCATGATAATGTCGTCTATAAATAGATGAATCGTGTAATTGTATGCACAATATTACGATGGAGCCTTGACTAAGTATAACTTCCTCCGAGCTACAGTAATCGTTGAATGCGTGACATGATTGGACAGATTGACATTGCTGTTTAGGTAACGATATAGGAAATGTGTTCAAATGGAATACATGTTTATGTATCAAACATATAATAATTCTTTAACCGATCGCTGTATGTACATAGAAGATATATGGAAGAAGAAGAAGGTTTGTAGT
>DWKC01000839.1:0-11362 GCA_018249195.1 Racta chiria
GATAGGCTGGCGCAGCAGGGTGCGAATTAAACGATGAATTACTTAATGATTGATTACTTTTAATTACTAATTATTTACATTATTAAAAGGATATATTAAATCTACCTAAAACTAGGTATGAAACCGACCAATGTTGGTCCGGAATGCCGCGTCAGCTTGCGTTCCCAGGTTTGATTCCGGTAACTGTAATTTGATGTCTTGTCTATACAAGCCTTAGATGTGGCGATGCCTGTAATATTATAATACGTCAGTCTGCCCATTATAATTCACTATTTGAATTTTCCATTAATGATAAACATATAGACAAACAAATTAGGCCCCAAATGGGTTCCGTAGAACTCGAAAATTTTATTGAATATTTCTCCAATTATTAGTCTATTAGCACTGTGTACAATACTTTCACCTTAAAGATTTCTACCAGTAACTGTGGTGATTAACACTCGGTTTAGGCGAATCGTGTTTCGCTTACGGATCGCCTCCTCTGCAATTAAATCATTCGCGACCGTACCTTCGCCGACTCTCTGCGCATGCTAATTTGATAATTGCTGCTAATACACCATTCCCACCGGTCGCTTTCTGAACCTTATGTCATTTGCCAGATCTATTGTCGGACCTGTGGTAGGTTGTGCCTCCGATTCGGCTACGGAAGGTGTAGCAAACTTTTATGGGGCTCGGTGTTCGCGTCTATAATAATATACTTCAATAAATACGTAAGCTACCTGTTGATACAATCAATTTCTGTTAATACGACTTTTTTTTATATTATGTTATTATTTTATATTTATTTCATAGATGTTATTTAAAAACCTTTGACTTTGGAGGTGTGAGAGTGGCCTTTTATACTAACGCTTTAAAATGTTTAATAAATACTTTATTTATTTCCCCTCCTACTCTCCCTTTCTCATCATACTAATAAATTGTTAACGTAATAAAGATATTTTCTTTCTTTCCTCATCCCCTGTCATCCATCAATTCCACATGTCTTTATCCGAGACAGAATGGATTAAATCAAATGACGTTAAAAAGGGTAAGGTTAGTATAACTATAGTGATTGAGTAGTTTACCAGAGTCCTGTGAACAGTGCTGAATGGCTCCATCGTGATAGGATCGCGTCATTGTGTTGTTATCGGATCAGCGGAGGAAGTTACGTGCGGACCGTTTTTGTTAGAGTTGCGTACGACGTACACCATACCTACCATGTACAGCGTACATACACACGTTTGTCAGAACTATTGCAGCTAAGAGTGATGGCAGCCTTGTTTTACCGTGTGAATAATAGCGGTTACACGTCACTCGAACGCATGACGCGATTGGTTCGTCGGGTGATATTTGTCGTCTATTGGGTACGCGCCTGTCATGTGATTGCTGTTTATTGGCCGAAAGTGTACATTACGTGCTTCTTTTTTCATCTATGCTCAAGACTTGCGACTTTCTAAATTCAAATATTTGAAACAATTCCCATATTTTTCAGTTACAGAATTCGTTCAAGGGAAAAAGATGAGTAAGCCACAATGGGTGACCGCAAGTGACAAACATGTCTTGAGCGCTTACTCTCTATCTCTCTCTTAATTAAATCTCTACGATATTATATCTGAAAATAAGTACCAATAGCGCATCTAAAAGCACTCGTATCCCTTTGCCTATACCCCATACATAAATACTTCCGACTCTTGGATTGATCTTTAATCCTAACCTATCCGTTTCCAGCTTGCTTCCCTCTAGGCCACTACAGTAACGAGGAGAAACCTTTGCTCAATAGTGGGCTATTTAGGCTATTTTCTCAACAAATACTAGCTTTTAAATTTTACATCGTACTAATATCAAAGTGAAAATTTGTGAGGATGGATGTATGCATGTTTGTAACTCTTTCACGCTAAAACTGCAATAACAAATAGCAGACTTTTCATCTACGTACACGGGTGAAGTCGCGTACGGAAACCGGTTTATAATATTAGTAAGAATGAATAGTTTTCTTCCATGATATAACATACGTACAGCGTACAGTCAACTCAACAAGTGACAAAGCTACAAATACGCAAAGGTCGAAGTGTAGTAACTGAAGCTTTGTTTTTAATGACTTGTAACGCCAAGCCGTTTTACTGCCCCATTTACTAAATGTTGTAATCTTTTCTATTCTATTCCATCGTTTACTATACGTTATGTGGTTACCTGATTGTTTTAAACCTTCTCTTGTTATGTGAGTACTTATTTCTGTTTGGTTGTTTAGAAATACTGTTTTGAATCTGTAAACAGTGGCGGCACGAGACCTTAGCTTAATGTATTTTAGCATTTTGCAAAGCCCTCTGATGGCGTAAGAGGGTTTATAAGATATGCACATTTTTTTTTTTTGGTGACCCGAATAACCATGGACTCTCCGCAACAGTATAATACTAACGAATGTTGCCCGAATAAATATAAACTAATGAGCGGAAACGACAAAGCTGAGAAATTGAAAAAAAAAAATGTAAAACAATCTTTTGACGAATTAATTCATACGCATATATAAAGTGCGGATTGGAAGACTTCACACAACTTTGTCAACTATAAGGGGATCTCTCAAATGTGCAAGTTACCTCACGATGTTTTCCTTTACCGAAACAATTAATGATTAAATTCTAATACGTAGTATATAATTTTTTGACAGCTAAAGACGCGTGCATTCATAGCCGACCATATGTGATGATAAAAGTTAAGCAACAGCGTGCGCGGTCAGTATTAAGATGGGTGACCGCTAATAGTAAAATTACATCAGCTCTTTCATTCTTAGGAGCACATAGAGCAGTCAGTGCCGGCTGTTATCGTTAGATTGCAATCGTTAAGCCAAGTCGGAGGCCTTCGACTGGAATAAAAACTTCTAACACTTGGGTTGGCCATTAACCTCTCCACCAATCCGCATTGAAGCAACTTGGTAGAGTAGGCTCTAGGCCTCCCCAATCACGAGACCCATGCTTAGTAGTGGCCCATTAATGGGTGAGGCCAGCATAACTCAGAACTTTATATTTGGCAATCTCATTCCTATATTCAATCTGCTAGACAATCAATGATACTATTTTTTCTTAGTTACATAAAATAATATTAATGTAATAAAAATTAATTCATCTGAAAAGAAAAAGAAACAAATTCATTTGGAAGAACTTTAATGATCATTACAACAAATGAAACAGTAGTAACGCGTTCACGTCGCAACTCGTCATATACAATATATAATAGACACGATATTATTAATACATTGGGTATAACAACCATCGCCTAATAAGTTACAATAACTTCGTGAAATAAAGACAATTTACTCTACATGTCGGCAGATTAAATTATTGTACCAGTTTAAAATAACAACCCTGATATTGTACCATTTTGTACGTACTCTTCATGAGTAGTAAATCGATAGAATTATCAAACTTATTATTAATACATACTCAGTGATATTGGTAATGATGTTGATAAAATAATATATTTGTAAATAAAAATATTTTTATGACTAATTTCAGCACCAACAAAGTTGAGCAGTCAACAGTAATGCTATTTGTCTCCATGCATTAAATGAGTAAATCGAAGTTTGATAAGATCCTTCCTGAATAATTTTATTTGCAAATATATGCATTCATTCACACGCACATACATACACACACACCAGCTCGTACACACACAACACACACGCGCACAAACACACACACATGCACACCATACATATAAGTCAAAAACAGCGATGACACCACTACCTTTGAATACATTACTGGAGATCTGTCATACAGGATCTACTACGGACTCCAGCCTCTCAGAGATTGACTTGTAACTTATTAATGATTTTATTTTTTTTGTATACCGTTATGTATTATCGTGAAGAGGAAATAAACAACTATTATTATTCTTTATAATTCGACAATAACATATAGGCCATTCATTTTAAATCTAATTTTGACAACTCATAAAATTGAAACAATATTTTTAATCTGCCGCTACTAAACTAACAAGGTAACCTACCTAACTCTTATGTCAATTCAGTTTGGCTTGGCCTAGTTATAAAGTTCTACTTCAATATGAATATGTACAAGATTTTATACTAAATTTCTAGTCTAGAGACACCTACTTCGATTATGAAATTACTCTATATTGATAATATTAACAGCGTTTTCATATTGTACCTGTAGGCTACAAATGGTACAAAATGCAAAAACTGTAATTTGGTACTAAACATTCAATCTTTCATATCCGAAAATTTATTCAGGTATAAACATTTAGATGAGTTGTATCTAATAATCATGCTTTCATGGGAAAATGGTAAAAAATTGACACAGTTTATTACACAAAAAGCGAAAATTGTGTGTGATCTTTAGTGACAGCGAACTACGAAATGGATAAAACATAATTGTAGAGCGTTAGTATTGTAGTAGTTACAATTCAGCGTGCATGTATTTCTTTCCATAAATCAATTATACACAAAGTTTATACCTGAATAAGTAATAATAATAAGCTATACATCCACAAAACATGTATGAAAGTTAATAGTTCTAACAGATTTCAGTTTAGGATTGCTGACGGAACGTACAGATCAATTATGGAATAGAATAGCGTTGTCCTGCTGTCACATGTGTCATTCAAGCCCATTGAATACGTATGTATCGAATACTAGACCTTGCATTAAAGGTCTTAATAATCTTTAATATTACTGTATCTGACAATATATTCGAAAAATCGAGCTTATATCAAATAGTGCGCGGGAATTACAGACCAATAGATTATGGCGCAATTTCCTCCAATCACTGTGCATTATTTCGCCCGCCTCTTACATCCGCGTTTTGGCTGCTATTTTTTGTAGTAGACTATCTTTGAAGACAGTCAGACAGAATATCGAAATAATAAAAATCAATGCATTAGTATAGTTAGAAATACCGGGTACCAACTTGCAGAACTTTCTTTACCTCAGCGACGGTGGCAAGTCGTAATATTTAACAGCATAAACTCTTCATATAAACTATTTGAAAGTGAGATATCTTATTTCATTCCCTTTATCTCCAAACGCCTACATTTTTGAAGTGAAAACTTTTTTAGGCAAAGAAATATATATGTATAAGTCAAAATAATTGTATTATTATTGTTAGTCAGAAGTTTTTCCAGTAATAAAGATATATCGTATTTATTATCCGCACAGTGAATCTTGAGTTGAAGCTAACAAAATACGAAGAGTTTTTTTAATAACAAACGCCTACACACTCACATACCCATACTAGAGTTCGCTGTCGCTTGTAACATGGAACACATGGCGTATTGCTATTGAAGTGTAGAGCACAAAATGCGTAGAACGAATTCCGGCAAACTATAATGACGCTAAAAAAGCTAATTCTATCAAGATCTACAAGTATACGACAGTAAAGATCGAAGAATCTACCCATTGGTCGAGATTTACGGAAATCTAGGTATAATTAGTAGCAAAACTTGATAATGAGGACTTACCCTTAAAATAACTGTATCACATCAATTGAAGTTACTTTTATAGACTAGAACTCATAACTCAGTTTACTTATAAAATATCTATTTAATAAATTTTATTTTTATACTTGGCGGATTTTAACATATAGAAGCAACGATGTGGTACCATCCGTACAAAATACATCGTTTGTAATACTTCGTAGTTCATACCAAACCTCTACTAACAAACACTAATGTATAGTACTAGACGAGCTGTTCCGAACTAAAATTGTGTCACAGGCGTGTGATGGCTGAAGTCCGTCTCATTCGTTACTATACTCCTTGTATAGCGCTCTCGCTTAGTTCCGAACGACCCGACTAGTAATAGGCATATAAGTATTTGAATAAATAAATAAGGAAAATATACCAACCAGTAAATGATCATATAATCGTATGGCCATAAAAAAATATAGTCATAATAAAATATGGCCACGCTATAAAAGGAATTTAAAACATCGCGTATTTTGAACGCAATTAGTATATAAAATTATTGCCTTGTTAATATAATTATAATTTAAGTAAGTACTCATACTATCACACGACATAACCTATATTTGGTATTATGACTTTACAAACTTTACTCAAATATGAGCAATGTTCCCATACTTGACTACCTACTTGAGATTACAAAAACTACACGACCACATTAACTAGACATTTATATATCTATTTTAATCAGATTGCTTAAAATATTACAACGCAAACAAATAATTTCTTACGTCATTCGAACTTGATTATGAAAGTGCTCTACAAATTGCATATTACCTACCTCATTTAATATCTGATTTGCTAAAGAATTAAAATAAGAGACGGATTGTTATTTAGTCTGAAAAAGCTTAAACTAAGTATAATTATTACAATATTATAAAGTGCGCGCAATGCAGATACAAATTAATTTATGTTATACTATAACAATATAACTATATTTTAGCTAAGTGCGAAATGTATGAGTTACACGATTATATAGAAACAATAAATTTGGCGCGAAAAATTTGACAGCTCCATTTTAACAGATAAAAAATGGAGTTTATAATTTACTTAATATTTTTTAGCATTCTAACGCGAATAGATAGCTTCTATATATAATAATATTAAACTTACTTTCGTTTGTTGATTTTTAAACCAGAGATAAGAATAAAGTTTAATTCTTCTTCTTCTTCTTCATATACTTCTTTAAATGTTATATTAAAAATAATTAAGTGAACATAGTAATTATAGAAATATAGTACACTACTGAAACACATTACGTGATATGAGGTGGAAAGACGTATACCATGTTGTGTTGTGTAGGTACTATTAAATTATCTACTAAAAAGTCCATAGTTTAATATCATTTCCTTCCTTAATGAGTAGTTTGACATTGACAGTTCAACTTTCTTATTATTAACGAATAGGTATTTATTAAAATTTAATGAAAATTTCGTTGTTGTTTATAACTTATTAAAACTATATTGCCATTGACATTAAATGAGTGAATATTTAATTCAATTGATAGTTATTTATTAGTCCGTCAGATTCCATTACAAACCTAATTTAGAAATAACTCAAACCTTTGTTAATGCATCTTCCTCCCTATTAATCATATAGTCAGCTGAAGAATACCATTTTCACTTGATGTCAATGTATTTTAAAGCAGTCTCGATTTGGCACTCTGAAGAGCAAACAATGCTTAATAAAATCATACCGAATACGCACTATCAGGAACATAAGTTACATTTTCCAATAATTCAAAACGACTACCTTTATGTAATAACTAGATACTAGAACACCAGAACACAATAGAAATGAGGCAAAAAATGTACCTAACATTAATCGTTCTTCAGACAGGCATAAAATAATGTCAATTTAAAAAGAAATAAAAAAAATGAGAAACCACTTCCTTTTAACTTTACCGCCATCTGCGCTAATGCTGCACTCAGTTAAAATCGAGGTCGGTCTGAGGCAGGAAATTTCAAAAGTGGTTTAATCTAATAAGAATATTACACAATAGTAGCAACAGCAACCCGTAATGCACTGGTCGGCGGCGCGGAACAGGCCGAGTGGCCCACTGTAAGATGAACTCATGTAATGTATACTTTAACACTATTACACTGGGCACTGCAATACTAACTCGCCCAACAAAGTATTGAAGATCGCCACAGTAGTGTTTTGCTACGATTTATCTGAATGGTTTATTTTCGAATCTCTGTTAAAATCTCTCAATTTTTTGTATGGATCATCGAAATTTATATTACAGAGATATATTTAATTGATAATTCTTTTATTTATGTCACTACCGATATTAAATCAGCAATTTGTTTATTATCGTCATTTGGATACACATTGCACAATCGTCTTCATGAAAATATGTAGTAAACAGACGTTGTAAGTTTGATGTTCTGTTGCAGTCTAAATAAGTATCTCATTCAGTAAAGCCTGATACAATGCTGCGTCACAAATTAGACGCAGAACGAAAGGAGAAGGCCGAGAACTAGAAAAAGATATAGCAGAGAATAGAATGAGGCCGCTCCCAGCTGCATGCGCGTACCATACTGAGACATCTCCATCTCTAACAAATACTAGAATCAAGCTGTGTCAAGTCACAGGTTGTGCATAGTCACTACGAAAACAAACAAAGACAAAGAGAAGAAGAAAGCAAGGAACGAGAGAGAGAGACAGCAGGAGACGCAGCTACGGCGCTACGGAGGAGCGAGGCCGGTCTCAGGGTCACGCGCGGCCGAGCATGGCGGCCACGTCGCCCGCGGACTGGGAGTGCAGCAGAGCCCCCCGGGAGGGCCGCGGCGGCGCCAGGCGCGGCAGTGCTAGGACTCCGGCTGGAGTGCTCCCACGGGGGCAGCCTGTCACGAACTCGTGCCGCGTCGCCTCTATCGGCGTGATGCGACGCTTTGGATCCCATCTGCGATAAAAATCATTGTTAATACAGTCGTTTTGGGATATGCCTCATGACTAAATTCATAGCTAATAATTATAAGACGTTTTTCTGCAGCCTTATATTCTAACAAAAGATTAAATAACAAATACTATAGGAAAATTTCGATATCTCTTGTTGTTGTTCTTGTTGTTGTTGTATCTGATCTCTCAGAGTTCCACGTCAGATACTACAGATTTTTTTTCTATATTCCTAAATCTATCCTGAATGATTCTGAGCACACCAAATAAATAATTATTCAAGCTGGTCCAGCCATCGCAGACTTTTAGAGAAACTAACTAACAGCGTTTCTGACAAACCTATTTGGGAAGTAGTACGAAGGAGCACCACATTACACTTTTACTTATCCGGCGAACATTTGGATATTGTCTAGCTATATAAGGCAGCTTGTGTATGCAGCTATCGACCTAATTGGAGAGATTTATGTGTTCGTGACAGCACCCAGGTGACTGCGCTGCTATTTTGTGAACTAACTTCAATTCTGTCACAGATACAAATCGGATTTAGTTCAATATTCATTATGTGGGCAAATGAAACTGACCAGTGGATCTTACGTAACACTGAGCTAGGCTAGCTAAGGATGCCAATACCTTGGCTTCAACTTTAGTAAGTTGAAGTGGTAGTCCACTTAATGGCCCACTAATGAGCGCGGGTCTCTGCTCCTAACTGAAGCGACCTATGGTAAAGTCCACTGTGGTTAGTGGCCAACTCAACAGTCGGAAGTTTTATATGATATCAGAAGGACTCCGATAAAACTTGACTTCGATTCCCACCCAGGACAAACTTTTCTGCAATGAACAGGAATGTTTGTTCTGTGTCTGGGTGTAAAGATATATATATATAAATTGTCCAAAGATATTTAAAAGCTATTAAAAACTTTATGGGGACCCACGACTTTACGTGCCATCCTTTTATGCTTTTATGCTTCTGCCGACCACGCCCGATGTTGCTTACTCCATTCGATCATTTACGATCGGCAGAAGCGGCGGGTCTACGCGAGGATCCCATTGTCTTACGGTATAAAGATTTCGTTGTATCTCTGTTTTCTGGGCCTTCGGCATGTTAGTCCCCCTGTATATATATCTTAACTTGATCATACATTTATTCTGTAGTTAACTGATACTGATTTGGCCTAGATTGCTGCCGCGAAACCTATGGCACGTGTAGCCATAAAAAGATTATATGAAAACCTACTTTTCAATTCAATGTTAACAAGATTTTATTAATCGACTTAAATTAAAGTGTATAAGTCTTATTGATGCTTAAATAATGTTAAGACCACTTCTATTTATGTGACACCTAATGGTGCCACGGTTGGGCAAAATGGACAAATGTGGAATAGTTCCTAAGACGAAATAAATGATTTGATTTAATTTGAAGATTGATCCACGAGTCAGGGCTGTTTCGTTGCTAGTTTCGCCGTCATTGTTCGAAGTTCAACAAAGTAGACATTTGCTCTTATTACGCTATAGTGAGTAATACCATGAAGAGACCACTAAACAGTTACCATTACCTTTTTATTGGTAAGCTTTGTTTCAGGACACTGATGCAGCGTTTAACGTAAAGAATCCACTTTTCGTCACGTGACACAAATCGATCCGATATTCCATCATTTCTATAAGGATCGTATTCTATAAGGCAACGCAAGTTTAAACGCGATAATTTTGACAGATCAGTGAAATCATGAGGCGTCCATTTTTAATATCCTTTATCGTATTAAGTTCATGCAAATGAGTCATTTAATTGTAGGTAAGGTAACGTATAACATATAACCATGCCGCTAATTTGTAGGTTGTTTGATTCGGATCGGCTTTCAACATTTCTCCTTCGATTCAGCGTTATTCGCCTGTGTGGGCGGTCTTCCTTATCGTTTGTTCTTCAAATAGAAGTAGCCATTACGAACACGCGTTTAAACCAATAATGCACGGTGTCTTCATTAACTGTCCTCTCCAAACCAGATTGATATTGCGAGTTGTTAGTTAGTTTCACGTCGGAACTCGTATTCAAAAATTACTTATGTTTTCGAAGCATCCATCTTTCCCGTCTAAGTCGAATAACAAAAGCAATTGAAAGTTAAAAATCGAATCATGCTTTTTAAATGAAGATCCTCGTTTCATTCGGAAATCTCACACTATGAAGGTTTTATGTCAATTCAATTTATCCGTTACTATAAAACAGCAATTTCATACTTTAACCCTACTATTAGAATAAGAGAATCAGGTATACTTCATCCGAGAAAAAATATATAAAAAAAAACATTTCTGTCGTTTCAGGATTCAGAACTAGTCGAATACCACTTTAAGTAGACGTAACAAAAAATAATCCCGCATATCAGCTTAATTACCTTTAGTTAAGCTAAACTTTAGCTAAGTTAAGCTAAAATTACCTTTAGTTTAGTGCGTTTAAGCGAGACTTAATCGTTCATTGACCGCTTCTATAAGTAGATCAAGGCGGCACACCACTCTCGATTATTAAATACTTAACATTCAGGGCTGCTGCCTAACGTCCGAGAAAGGCTCGGGTCAATGATTTCAAAATGGTAGGATACCCTCGTCCACACATTCTATGTAAACTACCTCCTTCACTATATTATTTATAAATAATGTAGGCTTCCTTTACAAGCGCCGACATTCCGTATGAGGATTTCTTCCCGACACGCAAAACAGAGAATATCTTATCCTAAAAGATAAAAGTCTATAATATTGTATTATTTTATTCTATCCTATATGATAATATGTCTTATGTTATAAAATATTATAAGATAAAATATTCCCGGCATGCAACGCATTAGCAACACCTCAATCTGGTTTTGTTAATGTCCATGGGCGACGGTGATGAACAGGTAACCCGTCTGTACGTTTGCATGATTTTGACATTACAAATATACCCTTATACGTAGTGCATAAATTACTATATCTGGACTGGTGTATTGGTTAAACAGGAACATTAACATTTTCATAAATTATT
>DWKC01000840.1:0-11361 GCA_018249195.1 Racta chiria
CTAGTCATAGGACACCAACAGTAATATACCTAAGCAACTGTGATATTTTAAAGAACCAACCGCTATTAGGTCTAACCCTTCACCCATTTCCGTGTTTAAACGTATTATTTTATAAAAATCTCTCTTTACTGTAAAACGCAATTACTAACTTTGTAAACATTAGATATCAGTTAAAGGAGAATTGTAATTAAATCAGATAAGGGCGGCGGCAAATAATTGGGTTATTGGAAATGAGAGCCGAGCCCTTCAAGTTTGTATAACGGGTATTCGTCCGTCTGTCCGTCCAGTATCGTTTGTAAGGAACTTGGTATCTTAATAATCGAGTAAGCTATTGGTTCTCAAGACGAAATAATATAATAACGAAATAAAATTAATGATTTACTTTACAACGATTCTATATTATTTTTAAATGTGCTGAGGATTTCCTTCACCTTTTCTTCTCTATGAAGCACCTTTTGGGAACGCTGGTAGACTCAAAAAATGATGTTCATAAATGTATTTGCCTACATATTTTTTTTAGATTAGATTTCTGAATTTGAATTTGGAGATGTTACATCAAAACGTCACTATTCCCGTCCGATTAAAAATGATTTATATTTTATTATCTTACACATTATTATAAATCAATTCGTATAAGTCAAGTGTAAATAGACTTTTACTAAGTTTTACTAAGTAGGCTTTTCTAGAATTCTCGTGTTAGTTGCCGTACTCCTCTGAAACGGCTTGACCGATTTTTATGAAATTTTGCATGTATATTTGGGTCTGAGAATAGGTTGTAATCTGTTTTTGATAGAATCGAATATGACATTCTATAACAAGCTCTGAATTTAAATTCATAGTTTTTTAGTATTTTAAAAGTTATACATAATGTCCACCAAGTAATATCTCTTTATTAAATGGGTGCCCCAATATTGACGCTGCTTTTGTTGCTCATGCTTCGGGTGCTTCCGTAAAAGCAGCACCAAAGACAACGTGACTAATAATGTGGGCTCAACGGAGTCCATCTTGCAACTGAAGCGATCGCAGGTATTTTTGTATGCCGTTATTGAATCGCGTTTGCATCGTGACAGAAGCGCGAGAGTGTCGCGTTTACATCGCGACTGAAGCGTGGATATGTGGGCAAGGGCACACAGCTAGCGACAACTTGGCGACTGTAATGATGCTGACGCGATACAACATCGCTACTGCATCTCACTAAAAAGTCGCCGTGGGCGTGGGGCCTTACATCACGCCCTTTCACCCTTTCTCTCATTTCTAATAATTCGGCAAATCAGCGACTGCTGGATCAGCTAGTACAGATGTATAGATTGAAGAGTTTATGTTCATATATGATACACTTTTCAACAAGGATTTTTTAAAGTTTCCCTTAGGAGTAGATACAAGTTGATTGTACAGGGTGGCCTAAAAAGAACGATACGACTTTGAATAAAATTTTTGTACTCCACTAAAAAAAAACAGATATTTTTCTACAAATTCTTTATTTAGGCCCGGCAACATAATTCATTATTACTGTTATTAAGTTGTCAATATTGTTATCACTATTATTTTACTTTTTGTTAAGTCCACGTGGCTACCAGCCTCCTGATTAGATTAGCCGCCAAACGACTCATCTTGTTCCGGCTGGCAGCATGAGTGATTTTTGATGAGTTGATTGGCTGCTGAGTCAAGCAAGAGGATTACTTCTACCCTACTTATAGCTAAGCGGGTATATATGTAGAGATACACATACCGTTTTCGCTGATTTCTGCTTATACCACAGGTTGATTAGTAGATAATACTTTTAGTATTATGTTCGCCTTTAGTACCACATCGATTTGGTATAATAAGATTTCAATAAATAAACAAAAATAGATGTTAATTAGAATAATTTAATAATAAACATATAATATAAACAAATTGTGAAGCGCTCATAGCCCGACGCTAGTATAGCTTGTGACGATCTTATGCGAGCAGAATAGTTAAGCAACAGTGGGCGCGGTCAGTATGAGGGTGGGTGACAGCTATTGGTGAGATTTCATGAGCGCTTCCGGGTTTCAGAGGGCGCGTAAAGCTGTCGTTCCAGTTTAAGATAACGGTCGTTAGATAGTAATCGTTAAACCAAGTCGGAGGCCTTTGGGTGGCATAAAAACTTCTGAAACTTGGGTTGACCACTAAACCTTCTACCAATCTGCACTGAAGCCACTGGTGGAGAATGTATGGCCTTTTCAGCCAGGAGGAGAGACGGTCAGTGACGCGTTGAAACTAATAAATTGTCAGACCCAAAAAAATATTTGTGTCAAAATAGGTGGTATTTTTAATCATCCTGTATTTATTACGTCGAATATCTGCTATTCGCGTTTGTGCCCCAATAAATTTTAGGTCAAACAGCGATTGGTATTTCGTCTACGATTGAAAGAAGTATAGGGGAAAGATTCTTCACCGAACAACGATTTGTTCTCGAAAATTCTCGCAAAGAGATTGTTCTTGTGCAAGCCTATATTAGTGACCTATATTGGCGCGAAAATGATCCTTTTAAATTTTTATCCATAGTACGATTCAAATTATAATCTATTATAATTATAATTCTTGTGTTCTCATTGCAACTGATAACTGTCCCACAGTTGGACTCGGGTTTTCTGTAATAATGTGAGGTGTAAAATTCCACCACACTGGCCAAGTGCGGATAGGCAAACTTCACATACTTTTGAGAACTTTACAGGGACTTGTTAGAGCTCGTATGGGTGGCGTTGTCTACTTCACCCGTCGACACGGAGACGGCAGCTGTCGATCTACAGCAACGTTAGTGCAGTTAACTTGTGTACTTAGTAGTTCTTTATCTTGTGCTATGTTCTTAGTATATTGTGACGACATATTAGTTTTTGTATCTAAATGACAAGTTTCGAGTACTAGCTAGCAGAAAACGGCAATAATCAATAAACCGACCGAAGGTTTACAAATAGAATAGGGTTTTGACTACGCGTACTGCGTACAGTTTATGTTATAGACAAGTAACTGTCCGCGCTTCGCTTCGGTATACAGAGGAGCCGTAATGCTAAAAACACTCTAGATAGAATTTCCTTTCAAACAAAATAACTCCTAATGAAAAAATAAAACCAGTTCATCTGCAAATTAGACGATCCCGTCTAATCAGCTAATAGGATGTGAACTCATACAAGTATGTGTTTTTGAAAGAATCTACTATTTTATGGAGCTTTTATCGTTAATAAGATTACCAAAAGATCTTTTAATAGTCATGATTGTATACTTAAAGCTCACCCTCTTATCGTAAAGGTCTACCGTAATATGAATCCGTATTATTGCCTCTTCGCATTAAGGTTTCATTGTCACCATAAAAGTAACGAATGTCCATAAAACGTCTATAAAATGTATCAAAGCCGAGACTTTGCGTTTTAAGGCGGTTTCCCACGGGCCATGATTTTATGAGCTAGACCCCATTGCCGAACCGTGACATTTGGTGGCAGCGGTGGGATTCAAACACATGCACAGGTTATGCGTCTCGCGAGAAAAAGATTTTTCAAATAAAGAGTTTATTTTGAGTTAGGTGCAACCGCCTAGCACAAATAGTGATATGTCATAGGAGTGTGCATAATATGGGGAAGCTGACTCTGCAGAATAGGATGCAACATGTATCTGTAACAGTACGATGCAAATTTGAATTCAAAGTGAGGTCGGCTTCCAATTAATTTCTGTTACCGAACTAATGAGCCATTTTACGAAATAGCCAGGAAAATATCGTAGATAGGATACACAAAGCATCCGATGGCGCTCGTGACGTGACCGACGTACCCAGGGTCTAATTTACAGCTAAATACCCGACATTTTATGGGCGCCGCGTCTACCGTTTTGGAATATTCTGAAATGTTTTTTGTTATATCAATGATTTAGCGCCTATTTCCATAAAACGTTCCCCTGTATCTCCACACCATTTGATTTGCATTTATGTCTCATTTATTTAATTTGTTCAGTCACAAATGATTTGTATAGGTAAATAAATTATATTATACATGTAGATATTATACAGGCAGTTTATTTATAATATTTGCCATAAATCATTTGAAATGTTTAATGGTGTTCGTGTGCAGATTTGAACAATTCTTAAGGAAACTCAAACAAAGCAGAATACCGCGGCGGCTGATCGCGGTCACCTCGCTTCGTTGGAAAGCGACCACAAGAGAAAGAGTGATTATTTGACAAATAATTCTCGAGCTTCTGTGTACACTATCTTTATTTAAATAAAAAAATCACCTTGGAGCAGCGTGGTGTGGGTAAATTTATTTTTACTGTTATGAATGAAATAAGTTGTACCTATATATTTACATTCGTAGGTATTCCAGATATGTTTTATTCTAAAGAGCACTCACTCACTCACACATATAAGGAATTTATGTATAAAGTTACTTGCTTCCAGCTTCCAGGCTACTTTCTAATCAGGGTCTCTTACCACCATTTGGTTCTTCCACTCATCTATTGGCTATAATAACAAAAAGGTTGGTTGATAAAAGAAAACATACAAAATTATCTTCTTTACAACGTAGTTTATTGAAAATAATAAACATCTCTTCGCCTTACTTTACAATTGAAAATAATTAATTTAATACCTATATAAATTAAATTGCACCCTTATTGTACAGTATTATGCTTTGGTTAACATTAAAAGCTTGACTCTGAAATATCTACAAGTATTTATAGTAGGTAAAGTGTTATTCCCGATGCACCAGATTTCCCAAGTCTTGTTAGAAATTTTACTATGTACACGCAACACGAGTTTTTATCTGTTTAAGGTTACGAGATCGTTTTGGGCATAAATATAAAGCAGTTTGAAAGATTAATTAAACATTAAGTTTCCTTTCGACTAAGCAGATGCAAAGTAAACAAACTCTTTATCGACTTTACGCCTTGTGGTTAAATTTTAAGGCGATTTAAGGTTTCAAGAAAATTAAATTTACAGCGTTATACACGGGCGTCAATGTAGCCCCGGACCAGGAGAAGTAGAGGAGAAAAGAGGGGGATGTCAAGCCAGGCTCCGAGTTTTAACGTAGTAGCCGTCTGAAGGTTAAAATCATCTTGGTGAAATGGGTAAAAAATTGGAGTAGGCGAACGGAGCTGAGTTTTCAGATTGTGCTCCGCCTCGAAAGCATTTAAGATCCGGGGCTTTTTAAATTATGTCTATTGTCTATCCAGCAGAGGACAAGAAGGAGCAGGACCCTAACTTACGCGGAAGCGGTATTGAAGTTTATTGTTATAACGAGTTTATCGTTTAGGGTCGCAATTAGATTACACAAATATACCAAACCAAGTCGGCAATGGAAAGGAATTACTTCAAGCCTATCTACATTTCATTAATTTACAAACTATTTTAACTACAATCTTACACATCCATTGCTCTTACATTAATAAATCTAATAGTAGGTTTCGATTTGACTGGTCAATACTTCTCTTTCCTTAACCGACGTCTAATTTGTTCATTGGCACTTTACTCTGTTACCTTAATCAATACTTCAACTGTATCCACGTATAGTATCGAAACTAATATTTTTTTGGTGATTTAGATTAGTTATTATTATGGCCTTCAACCAAAAAACAGAAAATAATGTTACACACTGATAACCTTATTTCCCAAAAGTTCTTTTAAGGTTGTTTCAATGTCACTTGCAACTGCATTCAGGAGGTAATCGGATGTGACTCATTCGATATATTTCAAGAGTTTTAATAATAATTGATAATATTGATTTATTAGAAAATTTTGAAAACTATAACGTATATTTTCGATACTTCACTATTAATACTACTACTAAAATATTTTTTATACCAAGGATAATTACATTTTAACCCCACACCCCCGGTTCTTTTTTCCATGTACAACCGATAATTGAATTGACAGTACACTTTTAACCATTGTACTTGATGACGTAATAAACAATTGAACATTTCTTATTAAATACGAAATATTTTGTGCATTTGTTTACTTACATACGTATAAATCAAATTATTAAACTATTTGCAAATAACACACCTAAATTCATAAATAAATATTTGAAAAATAAGTTCAACGAGAACACGTTGAATCTTTATATTATACTAACGATACTTTACGTAGGGACAGTCGACTATTAAATCAAAATATTACAATAGCTATACATTTTATTTACAAGCAAGAGTTTTTATTATTATTAAGGTTGGAATAGATTATGAAAAAATTGAAATTCAATATATTAAGACAATAGACAGCATTAATTAATGCAATAAATAAATTGGTTCCTTCGAATAACATACGATTTATTCACATGCGTATACCATATATAACCAGCAAAGTGTAATTATGAACTTATTTTATAATTCATTTATTATAATATCACTTTTGGCATTATTAACTTTAAGAATTAAACTATAGTCTAATATACACACTAAAATAACGTCAACAAATTTACATTGTGCACCAATTTAGTTTAGCTTAAACTATATACGTATATAAATTTATATATACGTACATTAAATAGATATATCATCACATACATCTCGAAAACAATGTAGGCATTTATTTATTTTTCTGCTAAGAGTTGTAACAGCAGCTGATTAAAATTAATTTATTTGTACATATATTGCTAGATAAGTGTTTATATTCGTCCATTTATTATATTAGGAAACAGCAATGACTTTACATTTTTAAGGAGCCTGTATAAGTGTATATGAAGCCGTTATAAGTGTATAATAAAGTGTGTATAATATGAGTACTAACAAAAAAATCTATACTTTTTATAGGTACGCAATAATCTATATTTTATTATAGTTCAGGATCTAATTCTGACATACTGTGATGGTATACCTAAAGATATTGCTTCCCACAGTTTCCGCGCAAAGGAGTTGCAATATCATCTCTTTACCCTTAAGTAGAAAGGCGAAGTTCCAAAACTTCAGTTACCAAACTTATAGAACCATTGAACATTTTAATATCATTTTCAACTTTGACGTTTAAATTAATTTTAAATTCGCGTAGATCAATTAGTTAGTGTGCGTTATAAGGATCTGGTATAATTAACAATTTATACAAATATACACTTGTCTAAAACTTGGTACTTCGCTTGTTCGACTTAAGAGTAAAGTAATTATTAAACATGCTTATACATACAACAACAATACAAGGCACTGCCTAACAATTATAGTGACATAGCGATGTATATCATAGTGAAACTGATCAATTAAAATTGATCAATGATCTATTTGACAAATGCATCAATACATGATTTTCTTATTCACTGCAAATATGTATTTTGCACCCCGATATTTAGACCCAGTTGCGGGATCATGATTACTTCTAGATTTCGACGCAATCGAAAACTGGCAAGTGACTCAAATTTAAAGGGTCCGATATCTGACTAAACTGCGATGGCGCTAAGAAACTCTTGACACAATATCAAACAAAATAATGCAAATATCAATATTGTTCACTGCATTATAATATTACACAGTTAAATGGCTTAAATAGATCATGGTAATAAGGCGTCCTTATTGTCAGGTAGCGATCTGTACCAGACAAGCTTTCGGTAGAATACAGCCGACAGGGGGAGTGCATGAGGTTTTACATATACAAATGAGTATATATTATGTTGTTAATACTAAAGTTGAGAGATGAAGATGTGAGAAAAAAGTAATAGGACTAGGAACGGACATAAACAAAGAATGTATAATGGACATAAACAAACAATACAAATAAGTACCCCACGTATAAAGTATTAAAAGAGTAGAACGTTAGGGAGAACTATATGGCAGGAAAGGATATTAGGATAAAGAAAAGTAAGGTAAATAGGGAAACAGGAAGAAGCAAAGTTTTAATCGATGAACTTAGGGTCAAAGATAATACGGTTTTACAAGCTTCTTGAAGGTATCAATTGTCTTAGCCTGTGGAACTTGCATTGGAAGTTTGTCCCGAAGTCGCAGTTACCGTAAAAGATTTTTCTATATAGAAAACTTTTCTATATAGGAAACTAGTTTATATAGACTAATTTTCGCCCACAGCTTCTCTCGCGTGGTATGATGCTAAAAACTATGTGTTACGCTAAATTTCATTCAGATCCGTTCAATAGTTTTTGTGTGAAAGAGTTACAAACATCCATTTATTGATCCATCCATCTATTTATCCTCACAAACTTTCACCTATATATTATAATTAGGACAGGATTAGACTTATGAGGGGGAGCGCTAAGAACCAACTTATCTGCAACGTATCTCATGCAATGATGACGATTATAATGGTATTCGAATTGCTCGTTAAGGTACGATGTTGTGCGAGGACCAAACGTAAAAAAATATTAACAGTGATAATTAAATAGCAAATATCACCATAGTCAAATATAGGTAGAAGCAAAGGTTTGGTAATTTCTAATGGCAACGGGAATGAACATCAAATGTCGGCTGTCATCTTGTCTAAAGTTTTTCCGCACCATCGCAGTCGTCCGTTAACATGATCTACGACTTGGTTGGTTTCGGTAAACAAAATACATAATCATGAGTAGCATTTGAAATAGTGAAAAATGAATCACAATTTCAAAGTCTTTTCCATACATTGAGGATTCCCATAGATTGTTGATACATATAAGTCGATGATTCCCATACATTGAGGATTGCCATAGATTGATGATTCTCATAATTTGATGATTCCTATAGATTTTTTCTCTTCTATTATCTAAAGATGTTCTAGACCTTTCCCAATAACATTTCAATTATTATTCTAATGTTTTATGACATTATTTGTAGTGAAACCCCATGTTCAATGTATGAATGAAACATAAGTTTATTGAACCTGTATAAGGTGTTACGAAATAACGATTTGCTAACAATTAATTGACATTAGGATGGGTTAAGGTCATAACTGCCTGTCTTAACTAAGCGTCCAAATTTTAATATTTTCATAAGTTTTTTCTACAAGTTTTTCGAGCAATACTTAAGCCCTTCTACAAAAAGTCTGGGTAATTTCACGGACGAAACATTTGTAAAAAGCAGCCACATATTGTTTTTGTTAAAATTTTAATACAATACAATTTTCTATCCCTCTCTTTCACCGGGTCAAAAGCACAATCTTTATAACTACAGTTTATGTGACAATTCCAAAGCATATAAACTCTTAGTGAAGAACCATTACTATCTTTACCTCACTTGTACGGCTTCCTGCGACGTGGTCCATAAGAAAACCTATTATAAACCTTTTATTGCACCATTAAAGTCAATAATTGCATAACAGGAACGCTATAGCGGTGTCTCATCACCAGTTTCAGTGAATGGTAACCTTACTGTTTTGGTTCCTGAGAGAACACCTACACCTTCTAAACATGACCTTCTGTTCGCAAGGACGTCTCTGAGGAAAGCCCTTCTCGGGCCTGCTAAGTCCGTTCCCGTGATGGACCTGGTCAGCCTTCGTAACGCTGGAAGCTTCAAAGCTTCCTCGTAGGTAGGCGGTTCATCCGTGGGAGTAGTTTGATCGCGGCCTCCGAAAGGATCTCGAGAACATGTCGGCGAGAGCTCCCTAGAGTAATACAAAGTATTCTGACCTTGTCGCACTACTTGTAGTTCCGGAATGGGCTCATAGTTCGCCGGTCCACTCGTTAAGTCGTCCAATAACTGTCTAGCACTCCGAGATCCAGTCAGGACTCCCGCCCAGGAACGTCTGTTCTGCTGCTTCGCGTCGTTAGTTCTGGCGGTCGCTGCGATGTTGTGACTAGAGTGTGTGCTGGCGATGGTAACCTTTGGTCTTCTTGGGGGCTCGTCGAAGGATGCCGCCTTAACCGTAGGCCTGCTTGGTCTTTCGCTTTCAATGTCGATTAGGACACCAGGATCGGTGTTTTCGGTGGGCTCTTCTCGTAACGCGGCGTCAATTCGCATAGCTTCGGAGTAAGAAGGAACTAGAGCGCAGTTACCACGGATAGCGGCGAATAGTTCGAGGCTATCAACTGTTGAAGCGTGGGATAGAGGTAAGGTTCGCGGTGGACGAGGAGCAGAACACAATACTGCACTTTGCTCGTCTGCTAATGCCCACGCGTAGTTGGTGGCAGGAACTGGAGGTAGTGTATCTGACAAATGGGTATCCAGATCGAGTTGACGACTTGGATCTAATTCGTAATTCGTCCCGAATATTTTTGTTATCTGTAACAATTTATTTTATTTTATTCCTGCGAAACAGTCTGTAGGTAAAAGTACTCTAGTGTTAGTATAATTTAAAACAAACAATAAAAGGTCTATGGCTTCAGGTGGTCAACCACTTTCTCTTCGCGCAGTATTAATATATCCTTTCTACGTTATATGATGTAGCAGCACGGCCCACGACGTGTAAAACTGTCATTACACGCGTATAAAAAATGAACTAAAAAAAATACTATAAAAGCTACTAAGTGCTTCAAAGTAAAGGAGTTTGTTTTTATATTTTGATTAACCCAGTAATACGCACAAACACACATACAACCTCTCTCACACACGTACACACACACAGACAGAGAGAGAGATAAAGAGAGAGACATACAAACACAGTAGGGTAGCGGTGGACGGGGAATGTTCATTTAACTCCCAAACGATGCCCAATACAGTGCTAGCTCAAGTTGAGAAGGTTCCCTTTTCCCACAAATAAGAATAAGTAAATATAAGTTTTCATTGTTTTTTTTGTTTGTGAGGCAAAAAAAAATTGTTTTAATTTTATGTTACTTTATTATTGTAACGTAAAAAAGAAAATTTGAGTTATTGCAGTAATCATTATTGCAATCTATAACGTTTAATTTAACTGCATAATTATAAGTAATCGGATTTTGTAGGAGTACAGTCAAGGCATATTTTATTCAGAAAGCATTCTCCAAAATCTCCGCTAACATTCGCCAGAAATGTGAAGTAGGAAGTAAATATTCAACATACTCGTACAATTTCTCTCCGACACCCCGCTGCGAGCTACGTAGCTTTACGTAAAAATTTTGCTTTTAGTAAATTTAAAATAAACACACAAAATAAGATATCCGAAGTAAAACTTTCATATATATATTAAATCTCTGCCTGATCGCTGTCTGTACATGGAAGATATATGGAAGAAACTTCCAAGGAGGTGGGCGTAGTAGCAAGGAATAGAGTCCAAAACCACCACTTTAACAATTTTAGTCTGTTTGTCTATGCCTTTATACGCATTAATCTTAGAAACGGCTGATCCGATTTGAATGTGGTTTTCATTGATGCATTGAGCTAAGCTAAGATTGACACTTAGGCGTATTTTTATTGAAATTGGTGCACAAATGAAAAATATATGAGAATTTAAAGAATTTCGTCTATACAGATTCCGCGCGAACTGAGTAGCCGGCACAGCTTGTTCTACATAAAACTGTAAGCCGTCATACG
>DWKC01000841.1:0-11352 GCA_018249195.1 Racta chiria
CTACAATTTCTTTTTTTACTAATACTAGAATCGGAAAAGGTTAAACATTTCGGAGTAACACATCCAAACTGAGCAGGAAATTGAATATACTTTCCTACGAATAATACAGATACAACATAGATATGTTTGAAATGGCCCCTGTAACAAGATGGCGGAAGAACCGTTATGGCGAGTGACGTTCCAGCAAATTCAATATGGCGGCCATCTTGGCAGGACAAAACGGAGGTTGCAGCAACCTTGTTGAAAATATACAGCCTAACAAAGCTGGAATGTAAATACTTGTTCGTATTATGTCAACAAGAATGTTAATTTATAACTTACCCTTTTCTTCCTCGGGTGAAGATCTTCGTAATCCATGGCAATACCCTCATCGCTGAAGGACGAGGACACCGGCGGCGGAGACGGCGTGCCGGAGCGCCACGACGACCCCGAACTGCTGCTGGCTCCCGGAGACACCGAGGAACGGCCTCCCCATGGACCTGTTACGTTGTCGTATGTAATAATCTCACATATAACCTAAAATGTATGTTACGGATCAGAAGTGGTTGGTAACCGCCACCAAAGGGAAATAAACGAACCCAATATTAAATAATTGTTAACTGTAATTCTGCTTCATTGTTCTACTATTGCTACAACATCAATCACGGAGCTCGCAGTATTCCAATATGACGCAAACATCGTAATTAAATGAACATCGCATTACTTGTTTTCTCACAAGAAGCATCATCTGCATAATCATTAAGCAAAAGTATGGAAAGTATTATAAGATCTTATTGTATTACACGTCTGTGGTCGGTGACTGTAGTGGCAGCCTGTGGTGGTAGGTGTCTTCCATGAACTTCCATTTAAGGATCATTGACCGTGATGTTAAGTTGATAGCCTTTTTGTCTCTGAAGTAACTTTCAGAATTACTCTGTGATTAATCTGCAAGTGCACATTCTACAAGTGTTCAATAATAAGAACGTCATTACGATGTTATGATGGCTGTGTCATAGGGCAGATACTATGACAACAAGTGATACAGAAAATTCCATATACACGTGAGATAATAGTAACATTTGTAGTGCATCCTACCGACAACTACACAGATATATAAGAGCCAGTCACAGAACAGATTCCAACTAATTAGTTATTACTGTACCTACATAACAATTAAATGTAAAAACACTAGCACTCTACTTGCCAATTAAAATCATAAAAGCATGTACCGAAGAAGAATTTAAGTGCAATAAATTACGAAACGGAACTATGACTGGCCACTTTCACTCGCGAGAACGGCTATTTTCTCGCGACATACATACGGCGTTAGGCCGGTGTTGAAGACGAATTGTGAATCGTAAAGTTTTACGAGTTGCTCCGGGGGGCGTGGCCACAATACTGTTACGCAATACGTGAGCTGCCCTCGAGTATTTATTCAGTTCGATTCGAGTGCAGCGTCTGGTTCCCTTGTTTAGATATTAATTGCTCCATTGACGTGTCTCAAGATCAAAGAGGATGCCAGTCTACTCGCGGACCATACCGCTTGTAATACATTTTAACCGACCGTAACCGTGTCGCTCACTTTTATTAGGATAGGAAATGCATCGATTGAAAGTTAGTTCTTACACACCCAGCTTCGTATAATGAAGTTTGAAACAATAGGTGTACTGGCGGAAGGCTCGTCTCAGTGGCCACTCGAAAGATGATCATTTGTCAAGCTCGCCCGTCTATAAAAAGTGAAGCCGCGCAAGATTAATATTATGGAGCGACGAATGGACATGTATCATTGTTGAAGCTCAATTATTATTCATAATGTCGGTATACTCGTTGTCTTCGCTACTGCGTACTTGTTCATTTAAATTAAGTTGTACTTCATAATGAATGAGTAAAAAGGACAACGTATTATAAGATTATTGAAAATGTGTTGTGCTCCAGTAAGAGCGGTTTGGTCGAGCTCGCGACACAGGAGCGGAGTCATACCGAATACCTGTCTAGACACAGTCTAGACTGCTGTCTAGACGCTATCAGCGTTTTACAGATTTTATACCAAACCCTAACTAGTTACATCTAAATATTATTCACTGAGCAGTTCTTAAGAACTCACAAAAATCGAAATAAATATCGATCTATTCTCATTTTTTCTTCCAGAACTTGTGATATTTAAAAAAATATTCAGAGTATCACAATATTTCTGTAGATGATGTCTTTACGTAACGCGAGTCCAGGCAAGTATTATTTGTTACGTAATCGAATACCCATTAACGTGACTGCGGCCGGCAACAGGCGATCGTACTTACGTAACAGCGAACGGACGTGATCTTAGAAATTGTAAAGGAATTATTAGGATAGATATTAGAATTACATCAAAAATATGCCCGAACTCTCGACCATTCGTCGTAAATTCCATATACTTCATTAATGATTAATATGCAAACTCTGTAATCCAATGCTCAATACAGGCGATACTAAAATTAATGATGCAGACGTTTAACGTACAGAAGTAGACATTAATTAAATAGTTGCTTTACTTTCCCGACCGACCGCACGCGACCGTCGCCAGCCGCGAGGCTATGGAGGCAGAACAGTCGCCGGAGGCTAACTTCTCTTCTGTCACCATTCACGACAAACGCTACATCACAACTGTACGAGTGTATGGGAACGATAACGCTAACAGAATATATTTATGTGGCAGCGCGAGTGTATGGCGCCGGTGAAGTGTGGGCGAGGACTCACTGGGGCGCGGCGAGTTGGGCGAGCAGCTGAGCGACATGAGCACCAGCGCGGCGTTGCACTCGTTCATCTGGTCGTCGCGCTCGCCGCAGCCCGGCTCGCACGCGCTGCTGGGGCCGCGCTTGCGGGACCTGGCGACAACAATAACACATTGGATATTGATTGATATAGATCCAGAACTGGAGAGCCTGGAGCATACTCCGCCACGCTGATCCGGTGCGGATCGGTGGAGGGGCTAACGGTCGACCCAAATGTGGGATTTTTTTATGTCACCCGAAAGTCTTCCTCAACGATGCTAACGATTTGCGCGGCTTAAGTTGCAAACATTTTGAAGGTTGTTTCCGATTTTTCTCGGTTTGTTCTACGCATTGGGTATATATATAGAATGAAACTTTCGGAGAAAATAAAAAAATCTATCTTCCATCGGCACTGCACTTTTAAAGTATCGCGATTCTAGCGGTTGTTCTTTTTTTGTTCCACATTGTTCCAAAGTATCGTGACCGAAAAAAAAATATCTTCCACAAATTTTGCAAAAAAATATTTTTGAGCTAGCACCGCACTTTTGAGCTATTGACATTGCAAAGGTTGTTCTCAGTTGTTCTTAGTTTTTTCTACATTGTTCCAAAGTAGCGCGTTCAAAAACAAAATATTTTCCACTAGATTTGAAAAAAATATTTTTCAACTAGCACCGCACTTCTACGCTATCGTGATTGTAATGGTTGTTCTAAGATTGTTCTTCGTTGTTCCAAAATATTGCGTGAGAAAAAAGTATTTGTTATATGTATAAAAGTATTACATAGAGCCCATGAAGAATGTGTTACATGCCCTGGAAAGGCATCACTGCAGGAAAAATAAGTAATTATTCAGAAGGTAATTTGTAACGTTCACCTGTTTGGTTGCACCGAGTACACACTCGTGGACTGTACCCGCTCTATTTGCCTGCGACTTGTATTAAAAAATCAATATTCAAGTCATTACCATTCCAAGAATGTTGAACGTACAGTTCGCCGTACACTAGGATTATAAATTCAACAAGAATCATAATGACCATTTCTATTTTTACAGATTTTTTAACTTTTTTATGACAACAAAAACTAAAAAAAAAAGAGGAAACCTCAGTAACGTACAATAAACGGATTAACATATTTTACGAGCTTATCTCTTTGATGGAAACAGACACTTGATACGTTCATAGAATGTGCACAGACCAGCCAAAACAAAACAAAACAATACTAAATTAACAAACAAGAAGAACACGTAAATAATCGAAGGCAACAAAAGAAACATTTTGTTTCGGTGTCAATAGAGCACGATGGTACGATGATATGGTAGTATGATGGTATGGTGGTATGGTGATACTCCACCGTGTGCGGCTCCTACTCAAACTTGGCCGATATTTTTATTAAGTTTACCTTGTAACTGAATACTTTAATCTAAGTTCTAATAAAAATAGTCAACAGTTTGGTTCACTTAGTGTCAAAAGTACACGAAATGAAATGTGAGATGTCGCCCCCGCCTCCGGTCGTCGGGCCGGGCGCGGGTGAGGTACGACCCGTACGACTGAACCGTGAACCTTCGCCGGCGATGGCTGGAGTCGGCGGCCGATGGACTGTTACGCGAGCACACTCCTGAATGATATTTGGATATGTTGCGTAAGGACGGGCTCTGATCCCGCGTCTGGCCGCTCACCCCGCGCGGAGTTCGTTCGTGTCGCTATGACTCACTCGAGGTCAATACATTTAATAATCTTTATTTCTCTGGAATCTTACTTTCACTAAGGGTACGTCAAATCTTGGGCATTTGAGTTGACTCTGCTCGCTTTTTCTGTCTGGCAACACATTGCCATGGGCGTCGTACCCGTGGGCGGGGGCGATCCTTACCATCAGGTGACCATTCTGCTCGTTCGTCGGATGCTTGCATGTGCCTATTTCTATTGTATTGTTAGTATAAAAAAATAGCGAGAAAATTTATCAAATAGACGGATTATAAATAACTAACAAATTAATTGGTTTTCAATACAATTAGCTCTAGATTTACGTAATACGATCTGCGTCATCGAAGCGAACTTAATGCACAAAGCCGAATTTAATCATTAGCTTGAATCAAGCATTTTTTATGATAAACATTAGTAGGGAGTGACGTAGACTGTCCTGTGTTGCGTGTCGCGTGTCGTGGTATACGTCATCTGAATGATGTTATTATTGACTGGTGTGTACCGGCTACCAGCTACCAGCTACCAGTGGTATGTACCTGTTACCTGTTTGCTTTGATCGCGCTACACTAACAATATATTACAAATAACTTTACGACTTTGACATTGAATATTTTGCCCATTATTATTAATATTATTTTACGATCATAATTCATACTTGTATTTTCATATCATTTTTTGTTTTACTCTTTTGCAAGTTTAAAATGTTTGCAAAAGGTTTAAAACATAGATAATTCATTACATTATTAGATATAAAGGCCACAGTATAATAATAGTTTTACTATGTAATCAGCATATACCTACTGTCGTCTGTATTACGGCATCTTTCCGAAACGGTGGTAGATTGTCAACGTTTGACGTTCATCTGCTGGTGATATGATATAAGCGAGAGAGGCGCCCGAGGGTGGCCGGCCAGCCGGTGGCTCGCCGGGAACCCAGTGCTGCTGCTATATTTGCTTCTCAACGCGTGTATTATCGCGCTAAACATGACATTTCACTAATTTTTTCTACAGATTATTCCGTCACATTTAAATATGTATATATGACACTCTATTTGAAAAGTGCCTTTAAACATTATGAACGTTGACACTCACATCCCCACCACAGGGACCGCACTGCCACATGGCACGACGCCGGGGGACGAACACTCGGAGCCGGGCCCCTGTCGCAGTCAGGGTGAATACCAGCTAGTCAAGTCACGAGCAGCAGCGGGTAGCGGCCGGCAGAGGGAGCCGGCGGAGTCAAGTAGGTATTGTTGCCTATGCCATCTATACTGAACTTCTATATAAAAATGATTTTTCAACAAAACCAGTTATTCAAATGATGAGTGGTCCTAGTTTTGCTCATTATTATCGACTTATTCATTTGGCAAATGAAATATACCTCCCTGCCGGTAAACAAGAAACCGATCCAACCAGTTCCGCTGCTAGTTTACCATACCGACCACTAGTACAAGCCACGGTAATTAATAACTGTAATCCTAAATGGCATCTATTTTATAATTACTTTTTGCTCACAGAATATATGTCGTAATTTCGTGTTCAGTTAAATAAATAGAACACGACTCATTTAAAGTTAATAGTGCTCAGAAATCTAAATATAGTTGATGGTTTTTGAACTTCTAACTTAATTACGTCTCATAATAATGTACGTATAGAACTGTTGCTCAATTAATCATCTAATAATATTTTTGTTCTTGAGCAACACAATAATGTTAATTATATGTTGAGTGATATTTGTGGATATGTTCCATAAATATTTATTTATTATATTGAATATTTTTCCGACGACTTAAATTCTTTGGTCTCTGTCGCGTATAAGTTGAAAAAATCTTTCATTTGCATTCATGTACCATAAAACCACACAAAAGCTTTTGTTTACTGATACACACATACAACATACAATACTGCGAATGAGATTTATAAATAACACCGCAAAAGACCTGGGAGTGGAAAAGTCATTTATCATGCATCAGTTTCTGAATGCAATAATAATGAACGAATTCTAATGTTATATTTACGATACACGAATAAATATACATACACGCGTAGGTATATATTAATATTAAGCAGTAAATTACGTAAATATATGTAAATGTATATTTATCTATAATTTGGTGGTTGATCTAGCGATAAATGTATATTGCAATGTGTTAATTATTATTAAGAGTGTGAGCTCGAGAGCACGTGAACGAACCTCGGCTGCGAGGTGTTCACCCCGCGCCCGCACCCGCGCCGCGCGCGACCTTCTGCAGGTCGATTCCAAGCAGATAATTGTAGGTGACCTACGGCGGCGACCAACGACCAGCGACCAGGTTCAATGTGGCAATAACTTTCAGTAATGACACTTTTTGTTTCAACCGCACTTTAAACACGTGTCTCGTCCGATTATGACGTCTTCAGCCCGACAGACGTTCTCAATACGTATTTTCTTAAAGTCAATGTGTTGGTTAACACTTATAATTAAATTAGGTATATCACGTACATTCATATATAAGGCTCGGTTGTTTTATAACACTTAAATAATGTTTGTCTCAATTATTACGAATCTTTTAATTCTTGAAATAGAAAAAACAAAAAAGAAATTCCCTACGAAACGGACCCTACTGTGCTGGACTTCAGAGATAATCAGCGCTGGTCTTCCGCAGGACCCGTTCGGTGACGCCCTGGAGGTCCACCAGCACACAAATTCAAACAAGTTTACGATATAATATTTATTATAATATTAAATGAACCTCGGGCACCCGCACAATACATTCTACACGTGCCTGCAGTTGCCATTTGTCACAGAGATAACAAAAATACACGCTTGTAAAAAACAACTAAGTTCAAAATTGGACTTGTACTCGTTGCACCATGGAAGTTCGGATCTTATAAATACACGCGTATCCTGAGCAACATGTTCTGAAGGCTCGCTGTGCTCGGACCATTTCTGTATTCTTCCACTGCGCTGACAGGCGGCCTATACTTTAACGAAAGCGTGGCGGCCATTCTATGACCTTTCTTCAACCGGTGGACGGTCTAGCGATCGGCATGACAACCGCCTGGTACAGCGAACTAAGTGTACGAGTATTTCATGACTTTGAATTCGTTCGGCTACGAAGCGTCGAGAGTCTTCTATTTGTATCTGCTCCCACGCCACTGCGCGGTGCATCTTTCAGCTGTTTTCTTATCACGTGCCAGAGATGACGTCTTCGCGCCTACGTCATCGCTGGCGTCACTATCCGGTGGGATTTGGTTTATAGTGTCGTACGTCTCGGACTGTCGCTCACACTTGATAACTTCGATACAAGTATTTTGCAGCCTTGTACTGGGGTTCGGAGGAGAGTATGGCGTTGAGGATAATACTTATTATACCTAGATAATAAATCTGTAGCTGATCGATGGATGACATGTACCATTTGAGAAACGTTGCAGCTAGAGGGATCTATTTCTTAATATAATCCCATAACATTTGTTATACTATTTTCTGTATTTGTTGTGGCGGGTGGCCGGGAGGAAACAGTGTCAGAAACGTTAACATTCAGTGTGTTTTTTTAAATACATATCCTTTCATAAAAACTTGGCTTAGAGCTTTGGATAAATCATGGTTTAATTTGCATGGAAATGTGTTTTAGGAGAACATAACAAAACAACAGGTAGGCCACACAAACAACTTAGTTCATCAAAATGACGCTACGTGGCGTTGTTGCTTGTTAATGTACACAGAGCAAAATCTTGGCCTATCAGCAACCTTCTCTTAATAAACCGACCACGAGCCTCGTTCTTAAAAGATAATTTCCAAGTATAGAACCTGATATAATAGATAGTAATATTGTAGGTTCGTTTGTTACGTTTTTTCATCACAGCTACAGCAACATAACATTACAAATATGTACTTTCTGATAGCCGCGTCTGTAACACACTCATTTATTTAGCTTACGATAAGCATTTTGTAATACTTCACCTATCTCAGATAAATGTTTCCAACGTTGAAATAAATCTACAGATTTGTACATAAATATCAAAAGTCGAGCAAGATAAGTGTGATCGTCGCCGTATTATGTAACAACAGACATCGATCATTACTTAATATGTTTAGTCAGTCGCGGGTTGTAACGTGTCGGTATCTCGGGACATGGATCACAGTCACCTCGACACGGCGACGGCGGACAGCTCCTGTCAGTGACCAATTAGTACGACAGATAAAGCTGCTTACATTCACGTACCGTAGGTACCGAGAACGAAGAAAATCTTACAACAAGGCACAAGTACCAATAATTTATGTACAAAAATTCCAGCAGTACAACGCCATCTACCGGATAAACACAACTAAGAATACCTAACATGACAAACGAAATAACGTTGTGTATCGAGGTACCGACATTAATATAATTCAAATATCTACACAACTACTTGACTTCAACCGTAGTATTATTATTAAATCATTTGTACAGGTAGTTGGACCAAAGGGCAAGGTTACAACGGTTTATGAAGAATCAAGGTAGGTATGTATTGAATGCCAATGTCGTTGGGCGCACGTGGATTCATGGTTTCCACTTTATTTTCGTACGCATTTCATCTGGTTGGTTACACGTCAACAGTAACTACTATTTGTCTACTGACACAGTAGAATAACAAATGAAGGCGGTCAAAATGCTTCTAGTGTAACTACAATTATCTCATAAAATGTTATATATTTTTTATTTAAAATTTGTGAGTTAACTTGTTGACTAACGATAACGACGCGCTGGTACAAATATTCTTCTAACAGACTTTTTCATTCGCGTACATCTGGCAGATATTGCATCACGCGGAAACATACTATTTTTTCATGATAAAAGTGAAAATTATTTTTGTGCACAGTAAATTTTTAATTAAAGGGTGACTTTATTGTGGTGTAAGTGTTACTGGAATGTTATAATACAGTAGGTGAGAACCTTGAATCGCTGAAGGCTTATGATTGTATAATGGTAATGTATTCGGTGAACAGGTCGGAAAGATTTTGCTCATTAGATTTAATTCATTCGAGCGTTGGCAGCAGCTGAACATACCGGTGACGTCACCGGCCAGGGCTGCTAGCTGCACCGCGCTACATACACTACTAGCATTCTCTTACTTCATCTACGATTATTTGTTTCTAATGGTATACTAAAAACTACTGGACCGATTCAAAAATTCTTCCGGCGATATGGACACTGGAATGTTAGGAGTGACATAGGCTTTACATCAACTCGTAAAATAATAGAGGCTGGTCCTGGCAATCGAATTTTCTTTCGATGAAAAACGAGTCGAATGAATGCTTTTTTCATTTTGAAGCAATTTTTTTCCGAAGCGAAGCCAGGGCAGTTAATAATCATTTATAATTTTGTATTCAGTTGCTGATATTAATAATATCGAACAAGTCCTGCGCACTCTCCAAAATATACCCTTTAGAAAATCGAGGGGCTGCCCTGCGCCTGTGCTCGAGGCTTTCCAGATTGTTATCGGGCAGATCTCTGAGGCACAGTGAATAAGCAAAATATTTTATTTTTATATTTCAAAGACGGGAGGGACGTCGCGCTTCGCTTCGGTATAGATGAGGACCGCAGACGCGACTCTTTAAATTGACGTTGATATCTTTAATATTTAAGATGAATAATAATATTGAATTTGAAGTTAATTATTAAATAATGTTTGGTTGTAAGTTTTAATAAATAAAACCGATTGACACCCTGTCCGTAGTCGTTGTGTAACATGGAGCGCGACCTTGCCGCTTGTTGCCGTGTGTTGCCGCGTGTTGCCGCTTGTTGCCACGTGGTGTCGCGTGTTGCCGTAGGCTTACTGTCAGTGTCCCGTAGTAAACGATTATAAATGCGGTTCCTATCTTCTTATGTATAAATGACTATCCAAGTAGTTGTAGCCAGGAGCGAGGCTGGAGGTGCAGGTCCACGCGTCCACGCGGCAGATATTATGGCAGTATTTAGTTTAGATAAAGCAACTTACGAGTACTACTATTTTTTGTAGGTACATTTGTATCGCGCTTATTGCATCGCACGGTTCTTACATACATTGCATCGCTTAATACCTTATTTTTTCTGATACTGAACGAAACGAATCATTTCATTATCATAAATTTGGATGAAAAGGTCTATGACATTCTGTTTTTTGTTATTCAAAACAAAGGGTCGTAACCTTGAATAAAATGAGTTTGGTAGTCATTTATAACAAGAAACACGTTTTGGCGCGTAAAAAGTAATAATTATTCAGAAAACTTAAGATATATTGCAACATTAAGAAGTATTCAAATATCTGGTGAATATTAATAAATATTGGATACTGGCTGGAGGTAGTAGTAATATTGTATGGATGTGACATACATTTTAAATTCGTCTAAACTGTTGACGTCACGGCTGCAGGACAGTGAAACAATGGCCGACCCTCTTCTCGTCATATTACTCACGGACCTTTCAAGTGCCAAAATGATTCATACCAGTGTAGCATCCTGCCGTCTTTATCAATTTTAGTTTGAAAACTAAATACATTTCACAGTAAATAGTTATTATACTTAAATATAATGAAAAAATGAGGCAGAATGTTTTGTAAATCAGTTTTATCTTGCATTGTGGTTCCAAGGTTGCTTGAGCCGCAAAAAATACTCTTTACTTAATTTAATTAATAATATAGGCGTTTTAATTAAATGTGTTGATATGCGTACAATTAGCTTTAACAAATAATGTAAAGTATTGTTGTATAGAACTGGTTGCGTGTGTGTGTGTGTGTGTGTGTGTGTGACAGTAATTATGTACAACAATACGGACGAGTTAGTTGTGGAGTATCGCAGCATTCAAATTATTTTACTGTGTCATAGATTTTGGCCGAGAGCTGTAGTCTGTGCTGGCTGTATCAACAAGTAACATTTGGAGGCGGTTGACGTAGGTCGGGGTATTTTAGTGAGTATAAAAAGTGCGATAG
>DWKC01000842.1:0-11352 GCA_018249195.1 Racta chiria
GTAACTACACCAGTATATACCTACTAGCTGATTCTCGATGCGAACTGAAATGTAATTGTAGCATGGCAGTCGTTCGTACTCTAGGGGGACATTGGAGAATTGACCAATTCCACGAATATGTCACATTTACCTCCATACCAGTGATTCCCAAAGTAGTCCAGGACCTCCAGGTGTCCAGAATCGATGATTTTCTATGTAAAATATTGGGGGTTCTCTAGTTGTAAGTGGTCTCCACGAAAATGTATGTGATTGCGATAGTGAAGAACAAAAACGTTGGTTTGGCCTTATTTATCAATGTAGATCACATTACAAATTATTAAAGAAGAAAAAAAAAACAAATTTTTCGGTGACAGGTTACATTTCGGTGAAAAATCGCGGAGTCTTTTTAGGCTTTAATAAATTGTGAAGCATTGAGATGTTAATTTTCAGATTTTTTGGCTAGATTTTTTTTGACGTGTTCTGGTAATCTGGTAGCAACGAAGGGGGTCATCGACACCTATAAATTTAACTGTAAAATTTTCGAGAAAAAAGAGTTTGGGAACATCAGCTCGATACGAATAATTCTATTGGTTGGTCGTTAATAATGCTAGAGGCAAATGCGTCACAAATAGATATATGTTTTACTGTATGAGCCTGTTTATCTAATTCACAACTCGAATTGTATTAAATTGCATACATTATTATATCCGCAGTTGACGTAGCAGGTGTTTTGCAAAATGCGTTTCAGATACTCCATATTATGTTTGAATACCTTTGGTAAATAATTATCACTTTGAGAAACAGCTACATGCAAATATCAAAAAACAAACTATGTGGCCTGGCAGACGTTGTTCTTCAATAAAATATCAAATCAATCAATGTTAGAAATAGATGGTACCTATGTTAAATGATCATTTATTTATTTATTTATTTCCCAAAAGAGTTATAAAAACATTACAGATATAAATCCAAGTCGTTCTTATAATTTTTCAATATAATTTCCTGCCGTGCTGAAAAGTTCGGCAATGGGTGTGCAAAAATATTTAATTATATTATGTGTTTGTGTATAACATACAAAGTACACGGTAAAATGAGCTCTTGCTTGGTGTACATTTACACCAATATGTAATCTAATGTATAACATTTATAACTAAATCCAATAGTAAATGGCACTAAGTCAATAAATTATTGTTTACTTAAAGTGTTTAGGTTGTACAAAAAGCAGAATAGATGGCACTGCTATCTGTCCATTCAACACATTCAAAAACTACACGAAAACACATTTTTCACAACATTATTCCATGATTAATCAATTCTTTAACCCAAAAACATATATTTGAACTCATTATCATTTCGTAATTGTCAGTGTGGTTATAGGCAACTTTTACATATATAATTATGTATGTATCTATTTTTACCATATATAAACAAGAATTGTTTGTTTATTATCTGTGATTTTACCTTACTCATGTTCTAATACTAAATCCATAACAGCAGGTATTTATTGGTGATATTTGATAAATTTATCTGTTGTTAATCTTTTTCAAACAAATGATTCATTCATGTTTTTTAAAGTAAGCAAATAATTTGTTGTGTTTGTAAAGCATATCATAACAAAATCCAAAATTTGTTTATGGCTTTTGCCAGTGTTTAGTTTTTACACTAATGAGTCATTAAATTCTAAGTTACAATGAGTTTCAAAATTTCTTAATTGCAACACATACCTACATATAATTAATGAACACAAAATAATCAGACATTTAAGAGCTAATAATGAAAGTACTTGTAGTGTATTGTATTGTAGTTTATTAGTTAAAATTAAATAGCAATAATAAACAATTAAGTACATATCTATCTGCCCCAAACTTGTGATCTCTTGTTTTCTCACTAGCCTTAGGAGCAATGTATTAATGAAAAACTGCAACAGAAGGCTTATTATTAGGCATTCCATGATTTAAAGGCATACATGGTCCAAGAATTTAAGTGGAAGTCATATTTGCTTAATTAATTTTTGTATACAAAGATTCACACACATGGAAGTCAATATTATTTATTCAGTTTGTAATCCTATTTGGTATACTCAAATGTATATTGAGCAATATTATAGTAAACCAATGTATTAGACATATCTTAATACCATGTTTGTTCAGGTTGTTAAGAATAAAACATGAGTACTTAAACATCTACATATTCAGTTTTGCCTAAATGTGGTGCCCCGCAATATACATAGCATAGGACTACACAACTAAAGTACTATAACTGAGGATTTCTAGAGCATCCACCATGCAGCTTCACTCCAGATTGGTGGGAGGGGTTAGTAGACCACTTAGGTCTTAGAAGTTGTTTATCAATATGTCTCTTTCGTTTTACACAAGTATACATAAACACACACAACCGATGCATAGGAGGAAACACAATACAACCAAACTTTGACAAAAAAACAATTAAAAGATTAATAACTGAAATACTGAAACATATCAAAATAAGAAACAAAAATCGACTCTGAGATAAGACAGTAACATAAAATAAATCTCTTGTAATTGCTGTGCCCTAGAGGGTGCATGTGGGACTAGAATATTGTATAATATGTATTTACCTGTGTACTTAATAACATGGAACGTAATAAGTATATGAATATGAAGTTTTTAAGCTGTCCAAAGGCTTAAAGATTGCCATCACAGGATAAGAACCAGGAGCAAGGCAAATCATTAGTGCTGTAACTCATTTAATTGTTCCAGGCAACATAGGGGATATACCGCCCCCTCAGGCAGACTTCTCAGCTCCCCCGCCATATGACATCGCCGCTAACTCCAAGCTGCCCACTTATGAGGAGGTGCAGCGTGAGAAGCAGATGGAAGTAGAGGGGCCTCACCCGGTGCGCATTCGTTTTTTACTACACGCCTCTTGTTATCATCGTCATTGAACTTATTGAATGTAAAAAAACATTTGAGCCAATGTAAATTAAACCTAAATCGAGAACTCAACTAAACCTTCCTCGTTAACCTGTCAACCGCATGAAAACCGTAGGTTCAGTAGTTTTTGAGTTTCAAGAATTCAATTTTGGAAAAACAGTAAATTTTTGCAAATTTCCATAGTACATGCTTTTGTAGACGGCTGACGCGTGACGGTCCCCGTCGCACGCACAAACGCACAAACCTGAAAGCAACGCAAAACACACGACGCACAAACCTGGACAATGGTGCGTGTTCATCTTTGTCACACCTAAGAGTTTCAATTTTGAACTCTAATATTCACAAGAACGTACCGAGGGGGGTGCTGGGTCAGAAGCTGACCACTCATGAATAATAATATACTTAATTTGTAATCAAATCTAACGCACCGTTACGTACGCGTCTGCTTTACCACACCACATAACACGGTGCGTTTGTACTGTCCTATCCATGTTCGTCGAGTACTTAACTTTGTCGAATAAATTAACGGTTTGATCCAGTCTTGTCACAAATTCTTGATGTCTTCTAATCGAGGTAAAGTACTGCCGTATTTGGTTTCAACTGTATAATGACAAATGAACACTGGTATATCCACTCAACAGTGGCCAAAGCATACTCCAAAACTCTATCCCATTACGGATGTACGGAGAGATTAGTGGCCAATTCAAGCGACAGAAGTTTTTATGCCGAAAGCCTCATACATACACTCTTTACCGACTGCTATCGGACAATAACAACCAAAGGACAAAACAGACGGCTTTACGTACCCTCTGATGCCCGCCGGCTTTCAAGATTTCTTTACCACAGTCATCCTCGTGCGCTGATGCTTGAGTTGTTTGAATACTAAGTATCGACGCAAACCGCCGGTTCAGTCGGCGTTTCTTTTATTTGGAATGTTATAATTTATATTGTGAATCAATATATTGGTTGAAGGAGCGTGCGTGGGCACTTCCTGTGCATCACAATCAGTAAACATGCATTGTTGAATATTGATTCTATAGGACTACGTCAAGGAGAGGTTTGGGATGACGCAAGATGTTAACATTTTTTTTGTTAGCTAGTTGGTGCCCGTCTGGGAATTAATCAGATAAATTGGGTTTAACATGCAAGTTAACTTTTTAGACGGAACCTTTTAGATTTACTGATTCGGGATTTACGTTATATATAAGGCCGTAACCAGCATTTTCTTTTGGGGATGAGGAGTGGGGGTCAACTCAGGTTCCTAGATGGTAGCCAGGATTGTTGTGGCAGGGTGGGGTGTTGCTTGGTTAGGTAACCTACGTAAATATTAATCGCAGTTGGTTGCTCAAAAATTCTAGAGATATATGGTCATTAACACCAAGTTTGATACGTTGTTAGACATCCGTATGTTTTAGGTGGTATACATCATACATTTAGATCAAGGTTCACTCGCGCCTCATAGTTTAGGGCATGTTGTTATAATGTAAACTATTTGTTCACATTCATGATCTAAATATAATTATGTTTTTATGTAAATTATGTATTCTGATTAATGCTAAGAACTGTATCTTAATATTTTATGAAAAATCTCACTTTCAAAAGATTTACAAAGTATTTTCGCTATCAAGAATTATCACATTTTAACCGTCACGAGATTTAATTCTTCAGTCAATATAGTATGATCATATAAATTATCCCTGACGCACTCGATACGCAAAAAAAATATAAAAATGTACCTCTTCAATCTTCATCATCATTGCAACCTATAATTGCCCCTCGGCTGAACTCGAGTCCCCTATCATTTGGCGAAGGGCCGTAGTCCACTACGCTTGCCAAGTGCCGTTTAGCAGTCCAGGAGATCAAGGTTTAAACTGCTATGCTGTCACTGTTTACCTGAAACAATAATTGTTCTTTATTATTCGGAACCATATCTAAGCGCAGTGTTATTGTAGGCTTACCAGCAATTAGCTGCTAAAGGCACTGAAATGTATAGCGTAATAACCTCTCAGAGCTCGTCTGGATGAGACAATAGTTTTCTATTGTTATCAAGATGCTTAGGAATTTAAGGATTACCCTTATATACCCTTGAGCATCTCATGATGCTCGAGACACAATTACTTTCTATTTTGATCGAGATGCGCCGGAGTATTATATTTTTTTGTTACCTTTACATCTACGGCGCTGCATCGATCGCTGAATCTACTCCCAACTGTTTGGTGGAAGGGGTTCGCGGAAGGATCTTGTGGTGAACCTCGTCTGGCTAACTTCCAGCCTCTTGCCGGAGCCAGCCGCCAAACCGGCTTGGGTCTTGAGAACCAGTTCTCCTCATTTTCTCCCCGTCTTCTTCCGTCCTTAAGTGGTATTTTTTGGTGTGTCTGAGGTACGTTTGTGTTTGTGGGTTCGATTCCCACCCAGGATGAACTTTTCTGTGATGACAGGAACGTTTGTTCTGTGTGTAATATAATATCTATATATGTATGTATTTAATAATATACATGTATGTTTATCAGTTGTCTGATAACCATAGTACAAGCTAACGCTTAGTTTGGGATCCTTATTGGCCCCAGCTAATTCAGCAATGTACTGCTTCCCTTCTATCTTTGTCTTTCCATCACGTACGTGTCTATCACTTCACTCCTAGTATACAACGCGTTTGTTGACATCCCACACCATCAGGTGACCCGTCTGCTCGTTTGCCTGTAATCATATAAAAGAAAGAAAAACAACTCCTCAGTTTTAAAATGTGACCGGTAGATATTGGAATAGGGCTGTTGTAGCACTACAGTAGGTAGTATTTTAGAACGACCCATTACACCGTTCACACAGAATTTACGTGAGCTCAGCGTGGGGATAGGTTGAAAACGGTTCGATAGGTGAAAAAAGGATATGTTATCCAGTGCAATGCAGCTATCTAAACAAGTTTCAATCGACCTTGTGATAGTATTGGTGCGGCTCGTTGTATCATTACCGAGGCCGCGGTAGCCTTAATTAATCTGCCAACGAACATACACACCTGCAGCATGTTCGATTTTCGAATTGTGGATTACTTTTTAAATTATTATTTTTTTGGTACTGGAATAGTGTGTATTCAGCCAGTATTCGGTAAAAGGTCTAATTGCCTTTCAGCGGATTTGGTACTCCTTAACTTTATTGGTAGCCGCGCTGACAAGTTTCGATTCGGATTCGATTCTTGGGTTCCACCGACGATATAGGATATCCCAGTGCGCTATTAATGCGATATTGATATTGGTGGGGTCTGTTGTACCACAATATTACATACACCCTGCATACGTTTTAGGATATAGATTACTATAATATTTTCGCTGTGACGGCTTCTATCAATATTTATGACGTAGTCTGTATTAGTTTAGCAACTATCATATCGAGGTACCTATAATATACAAAGTGTATTTACCTATCTCGTTAGTGTGCTCGGAAATGTTCCCAGCAAACTAGTTTGAATTAATGGTTGTCTATATTTCTATAGAAGGTGAAACATGAATGCGGAATTACTTGTAACCACGTTGTTATCGATCTTCTAATTAGGGTACCGTAGCCAATTAGGGACCCTTATAGTTTAGTAAGTCATGTCAGTCTATATTGGAGACATTTGGTAGTCAAAGCTGTTTAAAATAAAAAGCTGTTATAATATAAAAAGGTTACTTAACACGGTAGCAAAGCAGTCGATTGAAAAAGTCTGAAAAAAAAATTCTTCGTCCCATACAAGTAGGAGAAGGGGGTATGATTTTTTTACATCTACCCCATAGTTTAATGGATATTGTAAGACAATTTTTAGAGGTTCCGTAGAAATTCGGAACCCATATAATTTTGCCAATGTCCATCTGAGTGCGACCCCTTTTTGTCCTTGATACCTCTGCAACTGCAAGTTCGAGCTTCCATTTTTTGTTTTTTTTTTTATTTTTACACGTTTTATTTTAATGTATTTAGAGGTTATTTTTCTACAAAATAAATGTTTCTTCTTTTTCATCCGACTGTCCGTCCACAGATTAGAGAGAATTCACAGTACAAAGAGACTCTCAATACTAAAAGCTGTAATTTGGCCTGGGTAAATATTTAATCACAGCAAGAAAATGTTAGAATAGAATATTAAATGATATATTATTTTAGGGCACTAAATCTTTAGAGCAATAAATGTTTTACTTTCTGGGCCATCCGTCTTGTCACATTATCAGGCCTTGAATCAGATTTTTTTTCCTAACTAGTTAGATAAAAACGACATTGAAACCAGCACGAATTTATACGTCGTGACACATCTATTATGTTGACTTGTGTTATCACTGTGGTAATATTTATCTGGTCTCGTTTGAAATGCTCCGAACTGGGAAGGATCTCTCCGGATAAGATAACCTGGATTTAATTGTTTTTATGCCGTACTTTTTAAATGTACTGGTAATGTAAATTCTATCTTAGTTAATAAGAATACCTACATCTTATCTAGACAATGGCGTGTGGTGAAGGCAATAAAATCACGTTAAAAACTAATTATTTTGTTCATCATAGGAACTGGAATCTGACTCGAAAATCGAAAGTCAAAATCTTACGTTTTGAAGTAACTGGCTGGGTACAATCCTTATAAGCCAACTATTGAGCACGGCTCTGTCTTCATAACTGCTGCATCAGCTGTCGCTGCATCAATGCGGTTTGGTCAAGGGCTTAGTGGACAACCCAAGTGCTAGGTTTCATTCAGTCCGAAGGCTTCCGACAAGGTTTAACGACTGTATATATAACAATTTCGTCGACGATTGCGTCACGTGCACTCCGAAACACGAACCACTCAAGAAATTTTTGCTACTAGCGGTCAGTCATCCTTCTACCGATTGCTCCCGTTGTCTTAACGATCGATCGATCGATCGATCACTTACGATCGACCCAACACGCGGGGCTATGGGTAGTTCAGACGCCAGGCTATGAGCGGTTCTAGAAACTTCCAAAGCTGTCTTTAACTATTTACAATAACATAGTCGTTGGAAAACTCCTCAGCTCGCCACTAATGTCAATGTTCGTCCATTCCAGATCCCGCCGCCGGGCCACCCCACATTCGCAGCGTTCGTGACTGTGGAGCCGACCGAGGCGACCGCGGAACAACTGGACCCCGAGAACAGTCTGCTCGGCACTGACATCATGTTTCTTACTTCCTTTTTCGGTAAGCAATTTAAAGTAGTTTTAGTTTGTGCACATTGGCAAGGGGAAGATCTTCCGGCGAAGTGTCAAGCCTGAAGACCGGCTGATCTCTGACTGTTCATATTCGAAACTTGTAGCCAAGTAGAAAAAGTAGTTGCAGGCCATGTAGAAAACTGCCATAGTGTGATTAGGGTTTCTGTGGCGTCACTGTGTGCGGTGACGTGTGCGACTGTATGCGATCAGGTGCGTGTGACGTGTCGCCACTAATTAAACTACGACTAGAACGAAACTCATATGACATTGAAATATGGTCTTTGTGTTAAGGGGGTGCGAGTTAATTTCATTTCGTTACGTTATTTATACGTTACGTTTTATAATTAAAACAATTTTAATTGTGTACATGATTTGTAAACATACATTCTACAAAATAAAATGTATCGTTATTATTTGTTTATTATTATTATTATTTAGTTACGTTATGCAATCCATTTGACGACATCGGCACGAATCGAAAAAGAACAATACAGATATAAAAATAACATACATTTTCATTTCTATAAAAAAATGTTTTAGAACGTTACCAGCAAACCATAAATTTATATTGTATTTGTATTGTAAATTGAATCATTATGTTCCAGTGGCATTCCTATTCAACTGGATCGGGTTCCTCCTGCTGATGTGTTTCTGCCACACGGTGGCGAGCCGCTACGGTGCGCTGGCGGGCTTCGGCCTGTCGCTCGCCAAGTGGACACTCATCGTGAAGCACTCCACCGAGCTCGCGTCGCACGAGAACTCCTGGCTGTGGTGGCTTATTATGGCTTTTGGTATGTGAAAAGACTTTTGGAAGAAGATTTTTGGCGCATTATTAAAAAATAATTGATCAAATGAAATAGCGCGCGTTTCCCCGGCTACACAGAAACACATTTTTGACCTATTGCACGAAATCACTGCCACTGATTGCTGGAAAGCGACAGTTACATGTTACTCATAAAAAATATAATCGAGACAAAAGCCGTGGAGCGCTCATAGCCCAACTATGTGTATTCTCCTCGGTGACTGCAAAAATTTTACAACAGCGGTCGCGGACGTGGATAGATATTGTATCCGTGGACCGTCGGTCGCGGCTTATATCGGATAACAGTCGCTAAGGTTTGTCGGAGGCCTTTCTGCAGCATGAAAATTTCCGATACTTGGCTTGGCCACTGAAGCCTTCACTGACCCGCATTGGAGCGATGTGATGGAGAATGCTCTAGGCTCCCTTAGTTACAAGGAGACTTGTATTCAGTAGGTATTGAATGGGTTTAAGGCAAGGCGTAACTCACACACTCACACACTTAGACCTTTAAACTAATAACACACCACACATACTCACTCACACACACACGCACACACACATACGCATGCACACGGAAATAAACTTCATCTACATAAATATCTGTCTTACCATAATAACGATCGTAATTCGGTCGGTCGTACGACGGTCGTAATTCGAAGCTAATATACTACTATACTAGCTGTGCCCGCGACTACGTCCGCGCGGAATTCGTACAGACGGAACTCTTTAAATTGTCGTACATTTTTTATTTAATACATCAGTGAAAATTGCATTAAATTCGGATCAGCCGTTTCGGAGATTAGCGCAAACAAAGGAATTGATAAACAGACAAGTTCTAAATATAGTCTTATTGGGTTCTGTTCCTTACTACAACCCCTCCCCCCCTATAAGTTTCTTCCATATATCTTCCATGTACAGATAGTGATCAGTTACAGATTTATTATATATGTGAATTACAGGCATTTTAATCTGCGTACGCGCAGTGATCCAGTACTTGAACATCAAGCGAGGCTGGCGGCTGCTCTCGGGGACCGCGCAGGAGAGACTGCTCTTCTTCTACTAGCTCCTGCTGTCTCACTCGCACACTCGCACACACCCTTCGTGCCGAGAAGGACGGATGTTTGTCTCATTATACCGATATCGGTATCAGGTATAACCTCGAAACACTTTTTTCTTAAAAGTTTATGATCTTTAGCCCTAGATGTCTAGAGAATAAAGTGAATTATTGCTTGAATATGCTATGATAATAAAAGTTTTAGTGTTGCTGCGCAAAATAAAACTTTGTTTTTATTCTCAACGAATAAAATTGCCTTTTTTAAATTGTGAAACGTGAAATATACCAATGATATGTACAAATTGTTGATAATAAATAACCAAAAGATGTTATAAAGACGGCAATATTTTTAGATGTAACGCTTATTTATTGTGGGTAGTTGGAAATTGTAGGAAACTCGCCAGGAGTTTATTAATCATTACTATTGGTCAACTGTAACAATAGATTTACTAACAATATCGGTTCCTTGTGAGATATAGATAAAAAATTACGATGTTTCTGATTTTAGTTACGCACAGATTATTATAAAATATTTCTACAATGTAAAGTTTGGTTAATGAGTCAAATCCAATTAACGTAAATGCTAAATTCTTACCAAGTTAACAGGGTAAGACTGTTTAACTTAACAGGTAAATATAAAATCTGTTTAAAAAGTTAACCTTCGGACTCGAAGGAATGATTGAATGATTATATATGTTACTAGCTGACCCGGCAATCGTTTTGTGCCCTATAAATGATCAACCTGTGATCCCGCGGAAATAGAACCGGTGTGCAAGATGAAACGTATACTAAGAGTTAGTATATACATAGAATTATGTAATTATATACATAGAATGATGTATATTCTAAATATATGCCCAATTTCATCTTTATCAGTCACTGCAAAAAAAATGATTATCTAATCAAATATTACTAAAATTATTAATCAGTAAAATTTCAAACATCATCGTTATTACTCGTTTAATCACAATATTTTTTTGTGAAATTATAGGATAGTCTCTCACTATCGAATATTGCATCGGTGATCTATTGTTATTTTGTATCAAACATTTTGATTTTGAATTATGGATTAGAAAATATTTCATACTGAACATGAAAATGTAATTTTATCACTTTAATTCACAATATGCTCGATCTGAAAGGAGATCCTTTACATAGTAGAGGATACTAGTATCACGATGTTACAAATTGTGACAGTAAAACCAAAAACTTCATATTACCAACCGTAAAAACAACTAATATTTCAATTGTAAAAATGAACCCTTCCGAGACATAAAATAAATCATTGTATAATTTTACAATATAATTCTCACAAACTCAACTTCTGTGAATTATAGTGATACAATAATAAAAAAATCGAATTCTCAATAATTCAATTTTATTAACTTATTTTCCAGTTATGATTGAATTTGCACAATTATTTAGTCATG
>DWKC01000843.1:0-11351 GCA_018249195.1 Racta chiria
TTTATCAGTTGTCTGATCACCATAGTACAAGCTAACGCTTAGTTTGGGATCAGATGGCCGTGTGTGAGTTGTCCAAACATATTATTAATTTATTACTCTTGTAAAACTTTATTCTTGTGTACATAAGCCCATTAATAAATGAGGTAATTGCACAAACAAACAGATCTCATGAATTTACCATATCCTATGCTGACATTCCTTCGCACTTCGCGTTAATAATGTTCGTATTATTGAAGGCTGTCATATATTATTTGCGAGGGGCGCCCGGCAGGTGGAGACAGAGGTATGATTGGCATCCAAAATTGATATATTCCGTGTATGCTGACGGTACTTATCGTACTTATGAACTGCTTGTTAGATATTAACGAGGAGAGATGTGTATGTGCCCTTTTATGCTACGAGTGTACATTTTTTTCGGTTGTTTGTATTATTTCAAAATATAATTTGTTACATGGAACCATGGCTGAAGTCTGTACTGAGACAATGTGATCGATGTCTTTCGTCGTTTGTATGACTCACAACAAAGTAACCAAAAAGAGAGTGGTATCTCTGTACTTCTGAGCGTTGACAGTCTACGACGTAGCATTACCTGCGTAGCTAAATCTACATCGTAGCGTAATATTATACGATACGATGAGGAGATATAAGTTTGAAATTGAAAGATAAATTACAAAAAACATATTTTAAGTATAGTATAGTTAGTATTCCTCTTCAGTGTCTATTTACTGGGAATTGAACCCTGGACACTTTGATAATGACAATTTCTTTTAAATACATTATTATGTAAAACACTGTTAAACATGTTTATTAATGTTAATAAAATTATTTGTCGTGAATAAAAAATGGTGCCTGTAATAACATCAGCTTCGTTTTTTAGTTAAAAGAACTCGGATGATGAGCTTTTTCAAGTGGCGGTTCTTAAGTTAGGGCCACTCGAGACTAAAGTGGTCGAACAAAAGCTGGCGAAAGCTATTGTAAGGAGCTTTTTGACCCCGTTCCATTGTGTTGTGTTAAAAGACTTTATTACGGGGAGATATCTTACCAAGTTGGTGATTAAATTCATGTTATAGTTATTTTGCTATCGGAAAGAATTAGTTTCAGTAGATTTTCAAAATTAAAAATAATGTTTATTTTTTTATGGAAACACACTGGAACTAGGAATCCCTGTGTCACAGATGGCATGAACATCCGATAACACTTAAAACACTAATAACCCGAGAATAAACATTCATCTGTCACTTATCGCTGCTGCCGAAAATCGAAACCAAAAAAAGGGATTTTGAAAAATGGTTTCTTAAAAGTATAAATAAATGTGCAAGTTTGTGAGGATAGATGGATGGATAAATGGATGGATGTTTTCTCTCTCTCAAGCAAAAACTACTGTACAAATCTAAATGAAATTTGGCACAGAGATAGATTACAGTCCGAAATAACACACAGGGATCAACATACCCATGTAGGCGAATACTTATAAACGTAGATACCCTTCTGGCCGTGTCAGAGATAATGACGTTTAGATTGTTGAATGTTTGAATAAACAATATTCATCTACTTCAACCAGGGTTATACCCGAGAAACACATGAATTTAAAACTACAGTCTTTGTCGTTCATATGGTTCGTATGTCATTATCATATCAGAGTGTGAACATCAATCACTTCCTGTCAAACTTGTCTACGCTGAAGCTGCGAGATGTTGTTGGTAAGTACGCGTGTGATCAAGATTGATGCTTCACCGTAAATGATTTATAATCGCGAGTGTGAACCGTGCCTAAACTATGCTTCAGTATGGAATTTTGATGATATTACAAGCGCTTCCAATGTTTTATGCTTTGGCTGTATTGACGTAGTCTAACGAACGAAGTGATTTTCCTGACCTTACAAAAAAGGCTAAATGCTTTAAGGCAATATAGTCTCTGTAGGTAAGCAAAACACCTAATTTGAAAAAATATATACAAGTATAAATAGACCATTTTCTTTTTTACTCAAAACGGGATATCCATATTTCGATACCAAACGTATACAAATGCGCAAGTGTGTCCGAAAGTTTGTTACACTTTCACATTCAATATGAAGCGCTATATAACATGTCGCGCCCGGATGTGTCTTTAACGGCAGAAGACCCAAAAACAGGGCAGTCCTATTCAATAACGGTCAATTATCACCTTATGATTGCCTGGTTGTACAGGGAAGAATGGATGAAGGTAGACCTCGAGAGAGAGCCTCGACCAACGTATCAGATAATAAAAATGCTCGCCACGCTGCTGGATTGATAAAGCTGCGCAACTACACAACATGACCGACCACAACTGCTCTGCCAAGAGTAAACGAAGGTTACCATAACAAAATACACACAATCATATTTATATCATAGACTTCGGCCAACAAACGCTTTCGTCTCTGCAACCCTTATCTCTCCCACTACTATGCTCGGGTCTCAATGTGAGGAGTACAGGCCGTAGTCCATCACGCTGGCCAAGTGCGGATTGGTAGACTTCACACATCTTTGAGGACTTTATGAGAACTCTCAGGAGTGCAGGTTTCCTTACAATATTTTCCGTTACCGTAGCAAGTGATAATCAACTTCTGATACCCACATAATTTTGAAAATTACAGGTGCGCGCAGCATTTTTTCAGATCAGGGTGTCGTAAGAGGCGACAGAAGTCAGCTGCTTGGTGGTAGGGCTTCACGAAAAGATTATTATCATTTAGTGAAGGCCGTCTGGCTGGCGACAACCCTCTTACTTGAGTCAGTCGCCAAATGATTCGATGTTTTTCCGGCTGGGGGCTTGAGAGCCAGGTCTCCCCTTTTTCTCCCCGTCCTTCAGTCCTCCTCCTTCCGATTCTTCTTCTGTCAGGCAACGCGTTAGTCGAGTGTTGCGACAACCCAGTCGAGTGTTGCTAATGTCTATGGACGACAGTGATCACTTACCATCAGGTGACACGTTTGTCCGTTTGCCTGCTCTTAACATAAAAAAAAATATCTAAATAATGCAAGCGAAACTAAAACGAGCCCTATAGTGGACGCATTTGAGAAGTAAGAAACATTATCATTATGCCCAGAAAAAAGTGGGGTACTATTTGAAATGATTTTCGTAAAAATTTAACAAATCAAATAGCGCGCATTTTCCCGGCTTCCTGTAACATTTCCGTTGCCTTGCACGAAACCACTCTCACAGATTGATAGAAAGCGCGCGCAAAGATGTTACACATCGATAACTGAGACAATGGCTAAAGTCTTATTATTAAAGTTTACTAATATGACAATTTAGTAGGTATTCTCTCATTCATAAAATAAACCCAACGGATAGCATGAGGTACGCACCGGAAACAGCATGAAATCTGTGGTTTCCTACGAGTAAATTAGATTTATAGCGAAATATTTTTATACACATTTTTAGATAACGAACATACCTAAACAACATGGTGATTGAAAGAACCGAGAAAATAAGAAAGTTACGAGTAAATACAGTATAAAATGCCACCAGGGGCGTATTATCCTAAGCACAATGTAGGGTTCTGTGTATGGGCGTACTGACGTGCAGCTGACTCCCTTGGAATCCGGTTAATGTAACTATAGTTGTCGAAAAAGTACATACTTAACATACGTATATTACGCATTAAATACATCAGATAATCAGATTACGCATTAAATACATGAGATAATCTGCCTCCCCCTCGTGGGTCATATTCAATCAATCATGCAATATTTTGGCTTTCATTAAGTGAGCCTATGATGTGAGCCTCTGAGCCTATGATGAAATAAACAATTTGAATTTGAATTGAATTCGAATATCATTAAGAAGGCCTAGAGGATACTCCGCCACGCTGTGGTGTGTCGAGATGTCGGCAATGTCGAGTGGTGTATAAAGGTTTTCAAATTTACGAGAACCGCACTAATCTTTGCAGAAGAGCATATACTACGAAAAAAAGTGTACCAACCAGAGATTGTCATGTCTCCAATTCAGAGCTGAAGAAGTACTTTAGGACAGAAATAGCAAATGGCGTATTTCCCCATCTACAAATTCTATAATTTATTGTTTTCCGTCTCTATGTTTGTGTCCTATCGGCCACGTGCCTGATATCTCACTACAGCGCTCCGGAACCACACAGGACAATTATCCGACCACGCTAACACAAACGTGCCGCTGGCCATAATCTTGCAGGAAACTAACAAAGTGTTACCCAGATTTATGTCTACACAAATGACCTCCCTCACTTGCGTAAACAAATGATTAAACTCTTACTCACTCATACTCCGCGCCAACTACTACACTACTACTACACGACTACACTAACACACAGAAATAAGTATTATAGGTATATAACCCGATCACAAACATTCCCCTGTCACATAAATCTGATTGCGCCGGGATCGATCTCGAGACCACTCGATTCGCTAACAACGTATGTTGCATGTGTTTTAGTTATCTCGCGGGAACAAGTGCATTTCTCCACTACGGATAGACCTGTCCTATCAGCTACAAACGTAATACCAAATTTCATCTAAACCTGTCACATGATCTCCGTACGAGGCCCAAACAACAGAATATATTTTTTTTAATGCTTTGGGCTCTATATAAATAACTTTTGTAATTAATCGGATGTTAGCCGCGAGCTATATTAGGTATTTTCATGGAGGAAAATACATGTTATTGCATGTTATTGTTATTTGTGTGCGTTTTGGTATTTGCATGGGTTTTGGCGGTTTCAGAGTTACGTGCCGTAGCTAGCGTGTGTCATTCTTCTCATTTGAAACTGGAAACGTTATCGTTAGCTCGGGGTTTTTATGAAATATCACAAAAATAAGAATGCGATCAGAATGACTTAAGTCATAAGTAAAGTCATACCCCTTGATATAAACACTAGAAAAATAATCTTATTCGAACACCAAGGAATTCGTGAAACTATTGGAGAGATTGAAATGCTTTCATAGGAAAAGCTTTTTAATGTGTCGAGTATTTAGTAGATAGCCTAAATTAGAAGATCTGATATACACGACGTGGTAACAAAAAAAATGCAGAGAAACGTCAGCCAGGGCAGCTAGTTTCTTATTATAAGAATCATTGTGTAAAAGTATAAAACGGGATGTGAAAGTTTATTGTTAAATATTCCCTCCTGAAAAACCAATACTTCCGTAAGAGTCAGGAGTATCTGCTTGTGTTAACATAAATCTAATCTATTCAATCAATACGTTTGATTGGATAGTTTATTTTCAGCACTAGTGGCCACCACGCCCTCCAGTAGGAGATTCTTAATTAGTTCATGGCACGAAATTTACAGTGTGTATGTATTGTATATTTTGCACAGATAAAATACGTCTGTACGATATTGTAGTTCCCTTAGCCTTCGGGCTGGAATGGGATGGGATCCATCTCATCTTGCTCGTGAAGCAACCTGCTGAATAACGAGAAATTAGTGCTGGATCCTTTTAATTTATTAGATTTCCCTGTAGTACCAAAATATATTAGCAAACCCTTCTTGCTACAACGCTTAAAGCAAACAGGAAAGGTTTTTATCATATTTCAGCTTCAAATTGTAAGGCCCGTTGGCTTAATATTTATAGATACAATAACCATTACATCTAATGCTCGAAAGAACCCTAAAACCGATCTGATAATGGGCATTTTATACAGGAATCAAGATCAAGCTAGTAATTATTTCACCCATTTAATCTGGGCTGAAACTGAAAATGTAGGATGCGGAAGAGCCAAGTTTAATGTAAGTAATTATTGATATTCTGTTCAAGTGAATTGTACCTTTTTTTCTTTCTACCCTTCATTAGTCATCCTCCTTCCTACCCTCTTCTGTCATCCATCCTGAATAGGTAAGTTGTTATCCTAAAGAGGTAAGTTGTTGTCTTAGAGAGGTAAGTTTGCCTGAGGTCCGATATTGTTAATATTGATCTCGGTTGATTCAACAGTGTGCCTTCTTCAATTGTCTTCCGCATGGGTATATGAATTTTTTCGCGGCAACAAGTTGGCATAACTCTAGCCTGGTGTTGCTATCGACCATGGGGGCGAGTGATCACTTCCCATCAAGTAACCTCGTGTTCGTTTGGACATAGTAAAAAAAAATTATAGTTCTTATTGAAATTTTGTAATGTTAAATTATTTTATGTAGAGCGGGTAGAAGCAATAATATGCTTGCGTCGTTCTGAAGTTATCGAGTGAGTTTAATAGCGAGCGTGGTTAATAGGAGGATGGGTCACCGTTAAAGGCACGAAATTCTTGAGCATGCATGACTGTGTTTCAGCGCTAGTTAGCGCACTGTTATTAAGCCATGTCGGAGGCGTTCAGGTGACATACAATCTTTCAACATTAACACCAGCCCCTCCACTAATCTGTATTGGAGCAAGGTGGATATGTTCGGCGTACGCTCTAGGCCTCCGCAGTATGCTGAGAGACCCCTGCTCAGTAGTGCGCCCTTATTACAATGTCATTTTAGGTACATAACGTAACGGTGGACAGACTAGTATGCAATTTCTCTCCGAAAGGCAACATTCATGGCAGACCAGTCTATAGTATTGGATATCCCAGAACTCAGTGTCAAAACAAAATGACATCCCTTGACAAGTTTAAGGGACTCTGTACGCAACGCTTTAGATATAAAGGTGAGTGCTTAAAATACTTCGAGAAACCGTATTTTACAAGATTCAGTTTGAGTTGTTAATTACGCCTTTCTCCCCCAGCAAAATTACCGGCGAACGTTCCAGTGAGCAGTCTACTTAAAATCCTTAACTTATCAAATGATTCAATAAAACAAGAAATAGATCCAATTTATAACAATATGAAACAAATTATCCCGCCCAGAAGTGAAATGGAGAAACCCAAGCATCCAATAATGAGACACATTTTCGGCAACATTCTACAGAGTACGTTTTTTGATACTGAGAAATATCATAGTTTTGAAAACATTTATTTTACTTCCAATATTACTTAAGTGTTGGTTTATTCGGGTCAAATCTTTCAAGCTTAATTAAAACTTCTGAAGAGGAAGTTTAAAGAGAGACCCTAAAGAGCTAGTGTTAAAGCCTATTGGTTCAGTACGAATGATAAGCATTGTACTTTTATGATAAGCATGACCTGATGTTATATCCGTTGACTCTAGACAACGAAACTCCTCAGCGGTATACTGCATCGGCACATTTTTGCCATTTATATAGTACACGAGCGTCGTACGCAGCTTCGCCCGTATGTTATGTTGACAAGAAGTAGCCGATGTGTTATTCGAGACTATAATCTATATCTGTTGTAAACTTCATTCGGATCCGTTAAGTACTTTTTACGTGATGGAGTAACAAACCTCCATCCATCTATCCATCCTCAAAAATTTGCACATTCATGATGATATTAGTAAGACAATGTAAAAGCTTATTTTTAAAGTTTCATATTTTATTTGTGGTACATAATTTTAACTATACATCTTTCTTTTTATCGTAGCTAAAAGACCAGGTTATCCAAACTCGCTAGGACACAATTTTTGGGAAAGTCCTGAGAATGTATCCAGAAACACTAATGAACATTTTCATAGTCGCGATAAAATTTATCCAAAACGCGACCACATTCATAGTTACAAATATACCGATCAGTCAACAAACAGCAATCAAAGGAGTGATTATAGGAAATACTTAACAATTAATGTTGACGATAACGAAAATTTAAACAATTTTAGAAAGCCGCAATGCACTCGTAGTACGAAAGCCTCTGATAACTGTCAACATAATACTAAAGAAAGAATTAATCAAAATAAATCTAAATGTACGAGAGGGGCAAAAAACAATCAGCAGAATACAAAAACACCATTAATAAATACTAATGGATGGTGTACATGTAGTACACGTGAATGTACAGAATACCCTTCAACCAATATTGAACGCTTGTATTCAAGGAACTGTGAATGTTTTAATGTTAATTTACTTAGAACACTTGAAGACAATGTGCATAACCAAGCTGCAGCTTTGGAAAGTGAAATATCCATCAAAGATAGATATCTTAACCCTGAAGACGAATATGAGTGGTTATTCAATAAACGTCGTAAAAATATACCTGAAAATAAAAGAAGAAGCTACATTCACAGTAATAGGCAGGTAAAACGTATAACATAACTATTGCCATAAATAACCGTTGACATTTCTTACACATTACTTTTAAATTTCAGGAATCGTTATAAACGAGATTTTGGTGGCTCATCTACTTTTAAACCTTTCTGGCAAATAGATGGCTTTTCTTATGATGGACATACTCAATTAAAATCATTGCGATATACAACTTTGCCTATTAAAAGACGACATAAAACTAAAAAGCAACCACCCAAATCAACAATCCAAACAACTGAATCAATAACAATCAAATTTAAAAATACAAACACGAAATCTGTAACAGACAAATACTTATCTTTTGATGAATTATTACACCTTCGAAAATTCAATCTAAGTGGTAACAATGCTCAACGTAGAATGGAACCCGAAATTCTTCGTGATTCCATTGAAGGCAAAGAGACACAAACAACGGAAGAATTTACAACGAACTACACAGCAAATACACCATTTAAAAGAATGAAGCACTGTACACGTAAACTCACTTGTACCTGGACGGCTGCAAAAATAACAGATAGTAATGGTAGCGTCATTGGGAACATTCACCGCGGGTCAAGAACTCCACCTGGATATGTCGAAGGTTGTACTCGCACCTCTACGTGTTCTCGTGACTTCATGGATAGAAACAAATTCCCGACAACTCAGAGTTCTTCGAATGATGATGGTGGTGATGAAGATGACGATGATGCTAATAATAACTCCGATTATTGTGAACGGCGGTCTTTAAATTTACGAAAACGAAATTCTATTAAGCAAAGATCTTCTAAAATACCTGAAAAAGAAAACTTAAATACTGATTTTTCACAATTTTCCTACAGTCAGAAGTTGAATGATTTCAGAAACAAAAGAAGTCATGCGAAACATAAATGTTCTCAGAATAATCTTTCTTATCTATCTAATCTTTCTTATGGTGATTTGTACTATTTAGTCCTCAGAAAAATTGTAAGTACATGGGAAAATAAGAAAACTCATGACACCCAGTGTCCCTGTAACGGAGCTAGTGAAAGAGATTTTTACTTACATTTTACTTTATTTTTCATGGATATATATTTTTTCTTATAACTACAATGGCAAGGAAGTTTGGTAAGTAATAAAAAACGTTTAAATTATGTATATATTTAATTTAATGAATAAAAATGTTATAACAAGTAATCGTGTATCAATATTTCGTGTTTTTTGAACGGAACTATATTGCGAACAATGTAATATAGAATCCGGTTTCAACCATTTCAGATCTCTTGCCAATCGTCTGAGTAAATCGCTGTAGTTAATAAAAGTGTTCAATAATCTTCTTTTTCGTATCCTGTTAATACTCTTATAATTTGGTATAAGCGATCGTTCTTTGTTTCTTCTTTTCCTCACTATTTGCTGTATCTCATCACGCCTAAACTCTAAAATATAAGAAAACGATTTAACTTTTTATACAAACATAAATCGTCATTTATTATTAAATTAAGTACTCCGCGGATGATGTACTGTTTCCTTCACTGCTCGGGTTGTTACTATTTATATAAGTTTGTGATACTGCTTCTGTTATGAAATCTGAATCCAATATTTCTTCAATAAAATCTTTTGTTCCTTTATTTCTTCTCAATTCCTCAATTTCAAATGGTATATCAGATATAGCAAAATCTGTCATATCGTAATAATTGTCAGTCAGTTTATCACTACTTGGTTCGTCATTATTATCTTCGGGGAAAAAATAATGACCTGTGAAATCTGAATTAGACTTTGTTTCCCCAAGTTCTGCTCGTATTTTAACAGGATTCACTTCCATGCTTGATTGATTATTTGGATCTATAACAGCTGTTGTTAAATATTTATCTGCAACAAGTAAACATTTGTAACTATACATTTTGCAAATGTTTTTTACGCATTTTGTTAAGATTAAAACTTGTTCTATCTTACCGTTCTTTCTGAAGATTACAGCTTCTACTAAATCTACGAGTAGAGTAGAATTTAGATGTTCATCGGTTGTCTTCGTTGTGGTAGAAATTTCTTTTGTCGTATAAATATGACTTAAAATTTCTGCTACACTAGGGTCTGTAAATGTTTCTTCTGTATTTCCATTTTGAGGCATATTACTAGTAGCTAGTAATAACTCTCGTAAAGTTTGATCATTACTTAACTTTCTTTTTAACAAATCGAACAATTCATCAACTATTAAACCTCTTTGCATACTGTAGTATTTTGAACAATGTGCGTGCTGTATTTAGTAGTGGATTCAAACAAGTCCGTGAAGAAATCAAAAGATATACTTTCATCATAATCTAAGACACGTTCTGGCCAAGTCTTCATTTCAGTATTTTTATTAGATTCATTATTAAAACTTGCATTGTTTAAATCAGTAATAGAGATATAGTTAGACTTCAAATGTGGAAGAGAATTCGTTGAAGGTAGTTGATGTTTAACAGGACTGCGATTATGGTCTGATGTTTCTGATGCCGTGCTATTTGTATTATGTTTAGCTGAAACAAGAAAATGTCCAAATGCGTTAAAATGTTCACTTGTGTAGATTAAAGTAGCTATAAAAGTCGGACGGACGTTGCCCGCATCGAATACTTTTTTTGCCTCTGACGCAAATTTCAGCTATCGGGTTGCCGATGTTGCTTTTCTGTGACGTGCGGACTAGAGAGCTCGTGTGACATCGGATTTAAAACTGATGAAGGACCATTGTTTTTCTTGCTCGTTTTTTAGACAGAAGAAACATGAACTAGAAACATGATTAAAAATCCTCATCCTTTTTTTAATGAAGTTTAGACGATGCAACGAAAAACACTGATCAACAATCCTTATGACATCTATAAAAACAATACCAAAATCCGCTACGTGCGCTGAATCTGCCTTGCATTGGGTTGCCTTCCTGCCTTAAGATGACTATACTATTGAAGTGACAGCAATAGGAACGAAGATATGAATAGAGAGAGGGAAGATGTGGAAAGTTAGAAGAGCGAATATGTGGACTTGTTCGTACCAACGCTGCCTACAAAGCAAAGGGACCCGGGATCGATTTTCGTTCGTCCGATATTTATGTGACAGATAAATAATTGTTTTCGGGTCATGGGTGGGTTAGGTCACAATTTTATTAGTGTTGAACTATTTGTGTTTTCCGTGCGACCCACGACGTAGGGAAAACTAGTGTATATGTCTGACTACTGAGCCGGAGGTCGTGGGTTCGATTCCCACCCAGGACAAACTTTTCTGTGATGAGCAGGAATGTATATTCTGTGTGTCTGGGTGTAATAATATCTATTT